>JAMKCH010012694.1:0-157959 GCA_023653785.1 Ophioderma brevispina
GTGTAAATTGCTTCGGATGAAAAGTCTCTAGTAACAATTCTGTTGTGTGCACCTGTCACTCATTGCTCACGCGCTCGACGTGTGTGGCCGTATTTCATGGACTAGTCAGACGATGGTAACCAAGAAATCACAAATTTAGCCGTCGTCATTGTTTTAATACAAAATAAAGGGTTATTTCTGAATTGTTAGGCCGATTAAAAAATTATCCGTTTCTTATAGCCCTCGATCCCTCCTCACTTTTTGGGATAAGGCCAAACTTTTTTTTTTTTGCAATCCTGAAATTTTAATGGATTATAGGCCTAATTAGTTGTGTTATTAACCAATCACAGTAACTTTCATGTGATTTAAAGGACCTCATAGAGGTCTATTCCTTGCTCAAAAGTAACAAAAAAGCTTCGCCATATTTATGATGCAAGAGATAAAGTCGTGGCTGTAATTAATATGGAAATTTTCGGGGTGTGATGAAAGTAAAAAAATAAATCAAAATGCCCTTGAGGACTCACTTTTCAGAAGCCACTGGTACGAGAATCTAAAATTATTGCTGAATGAATAACGGGGACAAGAACGATGGTCGCCATTGTGTTGATTGTTGTTTTATTTAGTTTAACTGAAGGTATGCATAATACTTACACCACATATAACCGCCTATTTAGGTACTTTTTTGGATGGAGCTTGGCCGGGGCAGGTCTGAAGCACTTGTAAACAGAAAATGTCTGACTTGGAGAAGAAAAATCATCTAAAAATAAGCCCTCACTGTGAAGAGGAGATTAGGCATTGTAACAACAGCCAAACTTTGGGATGATTTAGTATTCTGTGCCACCCACTTAAAGTCTGAATCATGAGATTTAGAAATATCATTTTTGGGCAATACACGAAAAATATCAACCTAGAAATTAAAACGATAGTAACTAAAATGCACAATTCCGGAAATTTGAGATGAATCGGATTGATTTTCGTTTGATTCAGAAACTATTTATGTTTAGTATTAAGTCCCATAGGATACTGTGTATAACAAAAATTCCGGATCCGAATTTTTATACAAAGTGGTGATTTTCTATATGAAGGAATTCGATTTTTTAAGCTTAGAAATTTCACACAAGTGATTAGTATGTGGACAGATTGGGTCTGAATTCATTGTAGATTTTTTAGGAGTCTGGAATTCCTGGATTGCAACAAAGTTTTAATGCCCTCATTGTACTGGGGTATTAATTTAAGATGATTTTTCCAATTCAAGAACATATTCAGTGTACAGTGTATGATGTTGGAAACGGATCTGTTCCTTGGTGGGTGGTTTGTTTACCGTGTGTACGACCTTTAACCTCGTAATTCATTATTTCCGGTTTCATGCTACACTTCAACTCTGCTGGTCGAGAAATTCGTTCCAGTCATATTTCTTCTCGAATTAGCAATTTGTGATATTCAAATGCAAAAACAAATGGTATGTACAGTATTTAAGCATGCAAGATTCACATGAAGCAGTTGTGTGCGTATTGGCAGGTTATATTTGGTCTCTGCTAAACCTTGCCAAAGTTTTTGAGTTCATAAATACCGTATGTCACTTTAGTTACAACGAACTAGGAAATGAGAATCAGCCTGTTCGATAATGCCCAGTGCTTATGATAATGGAGTCAATTTCATAGTTACTAGGACTCTAACCTATTCTCTAATTTGTGCAAATGATGGCTGCCCTTCATCCACAACCTGATTCGGATTTGTAAAATTTCCCATGAGGTCTGAGAGGCCTTTCAGTTTCAATTATCGAAGTTTCTAGGTTTCCAAAAGCCTCAAAGGCCATGTTCAATTCCCGGGTCGGGAAGGAGCTTTCCTAATAAGACCCCTTTAAGCACCTTTTAAGCTTTTAAAAATGCAATGGGCATTATTAATGGGTTATTATATTAAAAATACAGTGATTAAAACTTGAATCCTGGCTGCCTTTTGGACAGCAGACGACAGACATTTATTGAACAAGACGGGCCTTTAAAAAGGACATCTTCTGCATTGTAGTGCAACAATTTGTGAAATGAAAACAACAAAAGTGAGTTATGTAAACAACTATATGCAATGAATACTATGCAAGGCATCAAGGCATCAATCATAACCTTTATTGTGAAACAAAAGACATTCAGTTTCATGTTTAATTTTTCTGATACATATGGTATATTTGAAGTAGAAATGATGGCATGGAACACCAAGCTTCAGTTACCATCTTCCCTTTTAAAGGGAACTTCTTATCTAGTCAGGGATCCTAAATAACTCGGGATAGGACACTCGATCAAGGAGTGGATGGCATACTCCACAGTGATCTGCATGAAATACGTGACTTATGGATCGCCGGTTGTACGTGGCGCTGTTGTTCCGCTACGCATTCCCGATTAGTCATACTGCATAAATAAATCATGGTTACTTATCGTGACATAGGTGGCGCTATTCTATGGCAAAATATTAATCTTGAAAAGAAAAGCTAAAAATTTTATTTTTTAACATGTTGAAAGTGAATTTTTTCTAAATGTATAAAGAAGGCCATAAAAATTTAGGGGTGGAATTATTCCGTTTTATGTAAAAATTACGATATAGGCCTACATTATCATTTACACTCTCCGTTAAGGTGGATCTAGGTAATTTTTCATCCGGCGATGATTAAACATTTTGGCTTTTTTCAAGATTCATCTTACTGCATTACTATGCCTGAGAATCGTCTATGGGCCTTTGTACACAGTGTCAACCGCCATGATCTAGTGCAAAGGCCAAATCACCTATTGTGTAAATATCTGTCATTACATTGCTGTACAAAAGTTGGGCCTGTTTACCAACATGAAAATTAGTCTGTTAATGAAAAGTTCATGCCTATCAGTGTTAAAATTATTACTACAAAACAATGTAATTCTGTACCACAATTCTTATTATAAATGGAAGTATTATTTTGGATATAAATTGGCTATAGAAGTTCAGTCTACAGTTTAAGTTGTCAAGCAAAATTGCATTCTGACCCAACCATCAGAAAAACGGTACATAGCTACCTTTAGGTTAGGACTAGTCTCATTTAGTGCAAGCGGGAAGGTCACTATCACTAGTGTGCAAGTAGGGTATTGTATATAACTGACCATGGGCATGTATGGAAATATGAGACCTCTTGAACTCAACAGCACGGTATCAGTTAACAGCTGAAGAAGTGTTAAACAATGAAAAGGGGCTGTCTACACACAATAAGAACTGCATGAGGGTTTGGTAAATTCAGGATTAATCTTCTGCCGGGCAGTAAGAACAAAAATACCACCCTTGAATCTTTCCTCTAACAAGGATACCTCACTGATCAAAATCTGTATTGCATTTAGTGAAGGATTCTGGTGGACTTAATCAGCAGTTGTTTGAAGTCTCAACACAAACTTGTGCTCTAACTAAGGTGAGGAACATGTAGCCTGCAAACAATACGTGTTGATTTTTAATAAAGTTGTTGTCTGACAATTTCCCCAGTGTGTGATACTCTGTGTGCACTGTGAAAATGGCAGCATTGGGGACTTAGTGTCATTCTCATCGTTATCTCTTTTCTCCTCAAAAAAAGATGAAACGATTCAAAAGTTGGAGGTGCATTCATGATGTCGAAATTGTATGTAACACAGAGTATTGCAACAATTTCGGTCAGGACTAAAGCGATTTTAATGGCAAAATTTGATATAAAAGAGGGACCTAAATTTGTAATGTCCCCATCAAAAAATGCGTTAGACAGGGGTAGCCCCTGTTGCAAAAGCCGTTGTAAACACTGCCCTCAATTCCAAGATGTCAGCGCCATCAGGGAAAAGGATATCACAGTAAATCTTCAATTGAACATGTTTCAGCATAGGAACGAAGAGCAGTGAGTTAAGAAGAGGGATAATGTTATTGATGTCACTTTGTGTAAACTAAAACGAAAATCGACAGAAGTCATTGGTATTTGTGATGAGATGTGCTTGGTTCAAGGTTTATGTGTGGAACGTGATAGTATGCAGAAGTTTGAAGCTTAGGGCAATATTTTCTGTTTTCGCCCCCTCAGGGGGGGGAAAACTTTTTATTTTTTTTATTAGTTTTATTTTTTTGTTGTCTTTTAGTTAATACTCATTATTAAAATAACGCCTCAGTGATGCATTCCGCCCAATCCGCCCATAGAATCACCTTCAGAGTGTGTCAGAAAACTAGGGTTAACATCCTGTTCTGAAATGCATATTACATTGAATTACTTCATTTATTACGTTGTTGAAGTGTGATTTATTCCACGTCAGTGTCTGTCTTGTCTGGCTGTCTGTCTGTCGTCTGTCTGCTGTCTGTCCTGTCTGTCTGTTTATCTATTCTATCTTATAAGGCCATAGAGAGAGAAAGGACGTGGGGGCAGAGGAGAGGTGTGTGTATGGTAGGCGGTTCTATAGTCAACACTATCTGACATCTGGTTTAAACCCCCTGTCCCTTAATCCATTGTAATACGCTGAGATGGCACAAAATTTCAACGGGTTGTGTTAAAGGCAGCAGATGAAGTTATCATCGGTTTTAACCCACGTTTGAAATTTCGACATTCTTTCTCCGTTGCCCCCTTCAAAAGATGATATATATAAGACGGTCTCTTATCAAAACTCTCTATATATCATCGTGTTTAACCCCCTGTCCCTTAAATGCCACTAAAAGCCGAGATTTGAACAAAATTTTTAATCAGCTGTCAAAATTTGACCAATTCTTTCATCTAAAAAAAAAGTGAAAACCATTTGGTTTGTTTAGTATAACCAAATCGCCCAGGCAAACTTTGAAGTTTATTCGATCGAAGCAGGGTGATTTGATTTATTTTTCTAGAATAAAGCACGACTTCAGGTGCATTGAAAGGCAGGGGGTTAAATCAGGATGACATATCATCCGGTTTTAACCCCCGTTGAAATTTCGGCACTTCTTCTCCGTAACCCCCTAAGAACTAAACCCCTTTTCTTTGCTTCGCTTCCCCCCAAACCCGCTCAGAAAGCTGAGCCTGCGCCCCTTTCCGGGGGGGATTCCCCCTACCTAATCGGTGTTCTGTTCACGTTTAGAATGATGCTAATGATGGTATTAGCAACTCAGTTCGCTATATATTATCATCTTGTTTAACCATGTCCCTTATTGCAACAGGGGTAAAACAAGAGGATATATAGACGGGTCTCTTATCAAAATCTCTATATATCACTTGGTAACCCAACTGTCCCTTATTAAAGGCATAAAAGCCGAGATAGATTTGAACAATTGTAATCCGCTGTCGAAATTTCAACCATTCTTCTCATCTAAGAAAAAAGTGAAACCCATTTTTGTTTGTTCGCTACACCAAATCCGCCCAGCAAACATTGAGTTTATTCCGTATGAAGAATGGGTGAATTGATTATTTTCTAATACTAAATAAGAAAAGCACGACTTCAGGTGCCATGAAAGGACAGGGGGTTAAAACCAGGAGGACATATCAATCCGGTTTTTAACCCCATGTTGAAATTTCGACCTTCTTTCTCCGTAGCCCTAGAACTTAAACCCCCTTTTCGTTGCTTCGCCTCCCCCAAACCGCTCCGCAAGCTGAGCCTGCGCCCCTTTCCGCGGGGGATCCCCCCTAATAGGTGTTAACGTTTAGAATGATGCTAATGATGGTATTATCAACTCCGTCGCTATAATATCATCTTGTTTAACCCCTGTCTAGTATTGCAACAGGGGGTTTTAAAACAAGATGATATATATAAGAACAGGGGGTCTCTTATCAAATCTCTCTATATATCATCTTAGTTTAACCCCATTGTCCCTTAAATGACTCAAAAGATGAGATTTGAAACATAAGTTAAATCTTGGTTGTCTTAAATTCGCCCATTCTTATCTGAAAAAAAAGTGAAACCCATTTTTTTGGGTTTTGTCACCATATATCACGCCAACAACTTGGAGATTGATTCCGTAGAAAGCAAGGGTAAGATGATCAATTTTTCTTCGGAATCGATTACAGGTGCATTCAAAATACTGGGGGTTAAACCAGGATGAACCATATATCCGGTTTAACCCCCTGTTGAAATTTCGACACTTCTTTCTCCGTAGCCCCTAAGAAATAAACCCTTTTCTTTGATTCGCCTCCCCCAAACCCGATCAGCAGCTGAGCCGCGCCCCTTTCGAGGGGGGATTCCCCCCTAGAGGTGTTAACGGTTAGAATGATGCTAATGATGGTATTATCAACTCGTCGCTAATTATCATCTTGTTTTAACCCCCTGTCCCATATTGCAACAGGGGGTTAAAAACAAGATGATATTATAAGACGGCCTCTTATCAAAAATCTCTCTCTATATGTCATCCTGGGTTAACCCCCTGTCCCTTAAATGCCACCCCAAAAAAGCCAAGACTTTGAACAAATTTTAATCCGGTGTCGAAATTTCGACCATTCTTCTCATCTAATAAATAGAGTGAACCCATTTTTTTGGGGGGGTGGGGGTCGTCCACCAAACCCGCCCAACAAACTTGGAGTTATCCGTAGAAAGCAAGGGGAATATGATCAATTTTTCTTCGGAATCGCTACAGGTGCATTCAAATACAGGGGGTTAAACCACGGATGACCATATCATCGGTTTAAACCCCCGTGTTTGAAATTTCGACCCTTCTTTCTCCGTAGCCCCAAGAATAAACCCCTTTTTCTTTGCTTCGCCTCCCCCAAACCCGCTCAGCAAGCTGAGCTGCGACCCTTTCGGGGGGGATTCCCCCCCTAATAGGTGTTCCCGTTTAGGAGAATGGATTGCTAATGATGTATTCAAACTCCGTGCTATATTTCATCTTGTTTTAACCCCCGTCCCTTATTGCAACAGGGGGTTTAGAACAAGATGATATATATAAAGACGGTCTCTTAACAAAAACTCTTTATATATCATCTTGGTTTAACCCCGTCTCTTAAATGCACTAAAAGCAGAGATTTGAACAAATTGTAATCCGATGTCAAATTCGACATTCTTTCATCAAAAAAAGTGAAACCCATTTTTTTGTTGCGTTACACACAATCCGCCACAGCACTTTGAGTTTATTCCGTATGAAGTATGGGTGATTTGATTATTTTTCTACTAAATAAAGCACACGACTTAAGGTGCATTGAAAAGGACAGGGGCGTTAACCAGGATGACATATCAATTTCATCCGGTTTTAACCCCCTGTGAAATTTCGACCCTTCTTTCTCCGTAAACCCCCCTAAGAACTAAACCCCCTTTTCTGTGCTTCGCCTCCCCCAACCCGCCTCAGCAAGCTGAGCCTGCGCGCCTTTCCGGGGGGATTCCCCCCTAATAGGTGTTCACGTTTAGAATGATGCCTAATGATGGTATTATCACTCCGTCGCTATATAATCATCTTGTTTTAACCCCCCTGTCCCTTATTGAAACAGGGGGTTAAAACAAGATGATATATATAAAGACGGTTCTTATCCAAAACTCTCTATATATCATCTTGGTTTAACCCCTGTCCTTTCAATGCACTAAAAAGGCTGAGATTTGAAAAACATTTAATCGCTGTCGAAATTTCAAAATTCTTCTCATCTAAGAAAAGTGAAACCCATTTTTTTTGTTAGTACACAAATCGCCAGCAAAACTTTGAGTTTATTCCGTATGGAGAATGGGTGATTTGATTATTTTCTATATACTAAATAAAGCACGACTTCAGGTGCAGTGAAAGGAACAGGGGGTTAAACCACGGATGACATATCATCCGGTTTTTAACCCATGTTGAAATTTCGACCCTCTTTCTCCGTAGCCCCCTAAGAATAAAACCCCTTTTCTTGCTTCGCCTCCCACAAACCGCTCAGCAGCGAGGCCTGGCCCTTTCCGGGGGGATTCCCCGAATAGGTGTTCACGTTTAGAATGAGCAATGATGTATTATCAACTCCGTCGCATAATATCATCTTGTTTAACCCCTGTCCTTATTGCAACAGGGGGTTAAAACAAGATGATAATTATAAGACGCCTTCTTTCAAACTCTCTATTATATCATCTTGGTTTAAACCCATGTCCCTTTTTTTAAATGCACTAAAAGCCGAGATTGAAAAAATTTAATCCGCTGTCGAAATTTCAACCATTCTTCTCATCTAATAAAGAAGTGAACCAATTTTTGGGGGGGGGATTCAGTCCACCCAAACCCGCCCCAACCAAACACCTGGAGTTTATCCGACAAACGCCCACCACGCGTTATACACCCCACCTGATCAATTTTTCTGCGGAATCGACTACAGTGCATTCAAATACAAGGTGGTTAAACCAGGATGACAGATCATCGGTGTTAACCCTGTTGAAATTTCGACCCCTCTTTCTCCGTAGCCCTAAGAACTAAACCCATTTTGTTGCTCGCCCCCAAACACGCTCAGCAAGCCGAGCCTGCGCCCCTTTCCGGGGGGGATTCCCCCCAATAGGTGTTCACGTTTAGAATTGATGTAATGATGGTAGTATCAACTCCGTCGCTATATTAGATCATCTTGTTTTAACCCCCTGTCCCTTTTGCAAACAGGGTGTTCCAAACAGATGATATTATAAGACGGCCCTTATCAAAAAACTCTCTTTATATCATCTTGGTTTAACCCCCTGCCATTAAATGAACTAAAGCCAAAGATTTGATCAAATTTTAATCCGCTGTCGAAATTTCGAACCATTATTCTCATCTAAAAAAGAATAAAGTTGATACCATTCAGGCCTTCCATTATAAAATGTGAAGACAACCTATTGGGGGGAATCCCCACCCCCCCCATGGAAAGGGGCGCAGGCTCAGCTTGATGAGCGGGGGTTTGGGGGGAGGCGAAGCAAGAAAAGGGGTTTATTCTTAGGGGGGGCTAAGGAGAAAGAAGGGTCGAAATTCAACAGGGGGTTAAAACCGGATTGTTATGTCATCCTGGTTTTAACCCCCTGTCCGATGTCAATGCACCTGAAGTCGTGCTTGATTAGTATATGAAAACTAATCAAATCCACCCATTCTTCATACGGAATAAACTCAAAGTTGCTGGGCGGATTTTGCGTGTCGAAACAAAAAAAAAGGGTTTGGTTTCACTTTTTTTAGATGAGGAAGAATGGTCGAACATTGAGGACAACGGATTAAAAATTTGTTCCAAATATAATCTTTAGTCTTTTAAGGGACAGGGGGGTTAAACCAAGATGATTATAGAGAGTTGATAAGGACCGTTATTTAATATCAGCTTGTTTAACCCCCTGTGCAAATAGGGACAGGGGGGTTAAAAAACAAGATGATAATATAGCGACGGAGTTGACGATACCATCATAGCATCATTTAAATTGTGAACACTATTAGGGGGGATCACCCCGGAAAGGGGCGCCAGGCTCAGCTGCCTGAGCGGGTTTGGGGGAGGCGAATGCAAGACAAAGGGGGTTTAGTTTTCGTAGGGGGCTAAGGAGAAAGAAGGGTCGCGATTTCAACAGGGGGTTAAAACCGGATGAAATGTCATCCTGGTTTAAACCCCCTGTCATTTCCAATGCACCTGAAAGCGTGCTTATTTTGTTATAAGAAAAATAAGCAAAATCACCCATTCTTTCATACGGAATAAAACTCAAGTTTGTGGGACGGATTTCGGTGTAACGAAACAAAAAAAAAATGGGTTTCACGTTTTTTTGAGATGATGAGAATGGTCGAAATTTAGACACCGGATTAAAATTTGTTCAAATCTCATCTTTTAGTGCATTTAGGAGAAAAAAACAGGGGGGTTAACCAAGAGAATTATAGAGCGTGTTGATAAGAGACCGTCTATAGAATCATCTTGTTTTTTTAACCCCCTGTTGCAATAAGGGACAGGGGTTAAACCAAGGATATTATAGCGACGGATGTTGATTTATACCATCATTAGCATCATTCTAAACGTGAACCTATTAGGGGGGAACCCCCCCGGAAAGGGGCGCGCAGGCCTCAGCTTGCTGAGCGGGTTGGGGGAGGCGAAGCAAAGAAAAGGGGTTTAGTTCTTAGGGGGTACGGAGAAAGAAGGTCGAAATTTCAACAGGGGGTTAAACTGATGATAGTCATCCTGGTTAACCCCCTGTCCTTTCAAAATGCACCTGAAGGTCGTTTGCTTTATTTATGAAAAATAATCAAATCACCATTCTTTCAGGACGAGAATAAACTCAAAGTTTGCGGGCGGGATTTTGGTTGTACGAAACAAAAAAAAAAGGGTTTCACTTTTTTAGATGAGAGAATGGTCGAAATTTTGACAGAAGATTTATTAAAATTTGTTCAAATTTCGGCTTTTAGTGCGTTTAAGGGACGGGGTTAAACCAAGATGAGATATAGAGAGTTTTGATAAGGAGACAGTCTTATATTATCATATTGTTTTAACCATGTTGCAAAAGGACAGGGGTTTTAAAAACCAAGATGATATATATAGCGACGGATTTGATAATACCATTCTCATTAGCATCATTCTAAACGTGAAACACCTATTAGGGGGGGACGAAATCCCCATCGGAAAGGGGCGCAGGCTCAGCTTGCTGAGCGGAGTTGGGGGAGCGAGCAAAGAAAAGGGGGGTTTAGTTCTTAGGGGGGCTACGTGAGAAAGAAGGTCGCAATTTAATAGGGGGTTAAAACCGGATGATAAATGTCATCTGGTTTGAACCCCCTGTCCTACAATGCACCCTGGAAGTCGCGCTTAGTTAGGGATATAGAAAAATAATGCAAATCACCCATTCTTAATCCGAATATATAACGCAAGTTTGCTGGGCGGATTTCGTGTACGAAACAAAAAAAAAATGGTTTCACTTTTTTTTAGATGAGAGAATGGTCGAAATTTAGACACCGGATTAAAAATTTGTTCAAATCTCCTCTTTTAGTGCATTTAAGGGGGGACAGGGGGGTTTAAACCAAGATGATATATAGAGAGTTGTTAAGAGGACACGTCTTATATAATCATCTTGTTTTAACCCAATGTTGCAATAAGGGACAGGGGGTAAAACAAGATGATATATATAGCGACGGAGTTGATAATACCATCATTAGCATATTCTAAACGTAAACACCTATTAGGGGGGAATCCACCGGAAAGGGGCGAAAGAGGCTCCGCTTGTGGAGCGGGTTTGCGGGTTTGGGGGAGGCGCAAGCAAAAAGAAAAGGGGTTTTAGTTCGTAGGGGCTACGGAGAAGAAAGAAGAGTCGAAATTTCAACAGGGTTAAAAAACCGGATGATTGTCATCCTGGTTAACCCCCTTTTTAATGCACCTGTATCGATTCCGTCGGAAAATTACCTTGCTTTTTACGACTAAACTCCAATTTGTTGGCGGTTTGGTACACGAAACCCCCCACCTCCAAAAAAAATGAATTGCGGGTAAGATTTCTTCAAATATCAGCTATTAGTACATTAAGGGACAGGGGTTGAACCAAAACGCATGGTTGTTGGCAAAGTAGGCCTACAGAATGTTTATTAGAGCGGAACGACGGGATATAGGCCTATATCTTCTTGTTTTAACCCTGTAGGAATAAATCACTAGTTGCAACGTACTATGCATTTCATGGACAGGAATATTAAACACAACTGATATAATTATAAGTGTGATTTACTCCACCTCTCTTTCTCTCTCTTTATAGGCCTATCATCTTCTTGTAATCCCCTGTCGCAATAAATCACAGTTCAACATAATACCGGCGTAATACTATGGTGAATTTCAGAGACGGGGTTAAACCCGGATGATAGGCCTACGGAATATTGTAAAATGGGTTCACCTATCTGATGTTGTCATTTTTAGGTTATTTTTCGTCTTATGTGTAAAGATACCTATACTTGCTACAGACATGCAAAAATCTGACGTTTGATATTTTTCCCATTTTGCGATTTAACAAATCACTGGTAGTACTTTTTTTAGATGTTTAGTGCAGAATGTCATTATTTAATGCGGCGGTCGTGTTGGGCGGATTGGGCGGATTACATCAAGTGACCGGTATTAATAAATCAACAGACCTGGCAGCATGCTTCCCCTGAGGGGGTTAAAACAAGATATTGCCAGGCTTAGTTAGATAGCATTACTGTCTGATACTAATTATATTACTAGCGGTTGCCGCTAGCTGATTTGAATGGGAGCGGTCACTAAACGGGTTGATCACTCTGCACATGACGCAAAACTTAAAGAGACATTACTATATTTTCTCCAAGCCTCGTTTATTTGCCTTTTTATGCCTCAGGCTCAAATGTATTATGTCAAGAGCTGTTAAAGTTTAGGCCCCCTGTCTCAACATGCGCTATGAAGCCAGGTGAACATTTAATACTGCCAAATTAAAGACACTATCAGTGATTTGCTAAATCAGCAAATCGAAAAAATCATCAAAAATCAGATTTTTGCATGTATGTAACAAGTACAGGTAGCCTAACATACCCTGCAAATGATAAGACCAGAAGCAACCTAATAAGGACAGAATCGGAGATTTTAGTCATTACTGTCCGTTCGGACACTTACTACAACACGTAATTGAATGGAGAATCGTATCTTGGAACACTGCCGTTTTCTTCCTTTTCTGTCAATTCTACAGCTGGAAAAGCTAACTTATGAGAATTCTACAGACTCATCCTTCACTTTGAAGCTATTCCTGCAAATTTAAAATATTTTTCAAATCACTGATAGTGTCTTTAAATGTGCAAACCAAGGAACTCACACACTCCCAAAGACCCCCCAGTTGGGTATAGCTATGGTCGGAGGAAAGGGGCTTCTCAGTGATGTAGCTAATACTGGGGAATGAGGGAAGCCCTCTTGGGAAGAAAGTAGGGCGAAGTTTGATCTTTATAGTATAGATAATAATATATTTTGGGTCGGGACAAATGGAAGCGCAAGTTTCTACAAAAACATAAATGTAGTACGACAAAAGCTACAATACATGAGATCGAAAGCAGCATAATTAATAAAAAATGAGTCGCACAGTCGGGTTTGACGCATTTTGACGCTTTTGCCCAGCTATCAGGGGTCAGGACTTGGCCGGGGTTTGACAAAATGTTGCCCGCAGGGCCGGGACTTGGCGGGGACATGGCCAGGGAGTTTAACATAAAGAACACACCTCGTGTGCAAGTCCCGGCAGGGCTAGAATTTTGGCGAGAATCCGAGAATCGATTCTCGCAAAGATTCTCGTAAACTGATTTGCGTGAATCAATGTTGATTCTCGTAAACTTTAGAAGTTAACACAGCGAATTAGATGATTCCCGCAACATTTGTTTTGGGGAATCAAGACTGATTCTCGCACACACCGACGAAATTCTACCCCTGCCCGGCTAGTCCCAATAATTGTGACTGCACATTTGACATTCATTTTCACTGGTCATTATCATATCACTGAATGTGTAGTCACAAAAGGTTATGTGTAATTGGTTAGCCATTTTACCACCCCCAATTTTAGATAAAAATAAAAGCCTCTAAATCCATCAAATTTACCTGATCTTATCTTGAGGACCACTTCTACTATGTCTAGAAGTATCATAATAAAAGATATGTCAAAATGCTGGCAACTAAGTTTGAAATTCTGATGAAATTTGATTGTCCAAATCTGACCAGCACCAAACTCCTTCAAAAAGTAAAGTGTAAAGAAAGCAAAATAAAATCACTGATTTTTCTGAAAACAATTACCTCCTGCATGTTCAGTCTTAAAACTGGATAGAAGAGATAGTAAGAATAATACTATGTGATGGATTGATGATAGATACATCATTTTGGTTGCATATGCTGCTTGAAACTGATTGGAGAGGAGGTGAGTGCAGTAGAATTGTTAAATGGCTAACCAATTACACATAACCTTTTGTGACTGCACATTCAGTGATATGATAATGACCAGTGTTAAAATGGATGTCAAATGTGTAGTCACAATTATTGTCAGGGGGGGTGTAAAGTGAAGAAATGTTATTGCTGCAGTAAGAGTCCTTGGAAGCGTAGTGAGCGAATAAAACAATACAACTAACGGCGCACGGTTCGGGCCCACTTAAGGGCCGTTAAAAATTGTCCTAAGTAGATGCTCTTACAGACCATTTTTTCTTGATCGTTTGAACTGCACACCGCAAGTGCCTTGACACAAACCGGGCGCAAACCGGAAAGCCCTGAACGGGTAGGGTCCAGGGGCAGAGCCCCTGCCGGGGTCCAGGGGGCGGAGCCCCCGGAAGCTCTTGGATTTAAGCTATTCAGAACCTTCAAAATGACCACTGTTTGAGGGGTAAATAGTAACCAATTCAAAGTAAAGACCCAAGTAAAGACTGGTTTCTAACTTTGCTCACTGAGACGGGCAGTATACATGTATAAGCTTGTACTGCCGAAGAGAATTGCATATAGCGAACGCCAATGTCTTTAATGGGCGTGGTGCAGGAGCAGAGCCCTTCTGGAGCTCTTGCATTTCAGCTATTCAGAACCTTCAAGATTACCACTTTTTGAGGAGTAAATGGTAACCAATTCAAGAAAAAAGACTGGTTCTAACTTTGCTCACTGATTCGGGCAGTATAAAATTGTACCGCCGAAGGGGAACTATACACATTATAGCTAGCGCCATGTCTTAACGGATGCGGTGCATGAGCAGAGCCCCTGCCGGAGTCAGGGGAGCCCCCGGAAGCTCTGGATTTTAGCTATTACGAAGGGTATATTTTGAAGGTTAAGTATCTTAATTAATTCAAATGAACGAACCAGTAGAACTATACGTTCGGGTGCTGGGGGGTAGGGAATCGATCCCTACCCATTTTTCTTGACCACTTCAGCTCCCCGACTGAAATTGCCCATTATACTGGTAGACCAAAAAACTTGGGGTATGGCCCAGGCTCCCCTGGTGTTTTCTCAAATTTATTTTACACATTTTGATAACAAGTACTGTTGGCACATTAAACAATTCATGATTATCATTGGTTAGGCTTGGAACAAAACTAATGGGCTTGAGTGGAAGCCAATATTGTGATATTTGGATTATGTAAGTCTGATTCAATCTCATGCATTCTGTGCGTTCTACTTTTGTTTCATCTTACTTCCCCTTTCTCTCTTTCTTTCTCTTTCTTTCCCTCTCTTTCTTTTCTCTTTCTCCTTCCTTCATCTCTCTTCACTTTTTTTTCTTTCTTCTCTTTTGAGAATTGCTGGGGGGGGTTGTTCCACCCCCCACACCCCCCCCCCCCTGGCAACGGGCCTGGCTAACACCAATTTGGGGCCAAACCGAGCCGGAGCATATCCAATTATGCCCAGTGTTCCAGGACGGCTTGGACAGTCAGGGGTTTGCACCCTACTCTTATTTGAAATTATGGACGTGATTAACAGATGCAGGTATGAACTCACTGTACATGGGACTGACAGCCTAATGTCCCCTCTGAAGGACGGGATATTCTCATGCGTTCATTTGGACAAGTCCTAATGATCATGGGGACAGGGGTATAATCCAGTTATAATCAAGAATTCTTACAATTAAAATCCAGACTTTGGTACTCAATTAAATTTCAGCCAGTGACCGGCTGGGAATGAAATGGGGACCTCTTGCACCAAAGGCCAGTTAAGACAGTTAAGCCAGTGTACACTGATTGCGCACTACTTTACACTAGCTCAATTAGCCCAGGGGGGCTCTCAAATTTTTTGGGGTTATGTATGTTTCTCCCGGGCACTTCACACCCACCAATTGAGGCTCTGGAAGTGATTTTGCCACGGCCCAAAAAAATGGTCTATGGGAACTACAGGTTTTCCAAAAATTCAGAAACTAAGCTGCGATTTCATCAATTTCCAGCTACTTTTGAGGTGTTCAAAGAAAATTTGGTTAGAATGGAGTTTGGACATAAAATTAGGGTCTCGGGAACTGAAATGGTCCTAAAATGGGGGTCAATGGAACTGGAACTGGAAAGGAAAAGAGCCTGAAATGAAGGACTTATAGGCGGCACATACCCATGCTACTTCCCAATGTGATACCCCCCCTTTTGTCAGAAAAAAAAATACGTTTGCTTCAATAAAACATTTGAAATCCAACTTGCTGAAACATCCACTGTAATACAACTTTTTTGGAGTACAAACTAATACTCAAGACAAAACTTTGTGAGGTCTATATTAACACAAGACCAAGATCTGAACCTCTGTCGGAGAGCTTACAGTGATGATCATATTTATGAATTAAGGTCTACAATTATATAATAACAAGAAACTTCAACCTACATTTAAATAACATGTTTAAAATAGCCAGTAAAAATAAACCTGGAACAAACATCATTGGACAGAAAAGAAAACAAAAAATTCCAAAAGTCAACACAAACAACATAAACAACTAATGGAGACTTGCAACGGCCTTGGCAGGATAAGCAGAGAGAGCGCCCTCAGTTTGAACATTGCATTATTGGTACCCATTTTCCCAAATCATATAACTTTAAATGTGAAGGATTTCTATCCGAAAAAAAAAACACACGAAATATTAATATTGAAGAAAATGGCACTTTTTAGAGGATTTTAAGGGTAGGCTTCAATGGGAAATCAATTTTTTTTATACAACCCCTCACCACCCCCCCCCCCCCCGAATCGGAAAGAGACTTATTATGCTGATGTGTATTGATAATATCTCCATTCTACCCTCTAAGGGCTTTTCCATTTTTTTGGTGGGGGGGGGGGGGTAAAGTAGTGCCACAGGTGAGGAAATTCTTTGCAGAAATTCTGCCTCCTTGAAATATAATTCTCCAAAACACAACAATTACCATTCTCCAAAACACATACTATCGTACATGTACAAATCGCAATCATAAGTAGTAAACTGACAACTGAAACACCGCATGGTCAATTTAATTATAGTTTTAAAAACTACTATGGTCCCAGGACTACTTAACCAATATGAATATAGGGTTTGCTTGTATCACTTATAAGCAAATTGTGGAAGGGAGGGAGATTGGTGTGGGAAGAGGGATGTTGGGAAGAGGACAAAAAAAAAATGGGAGCATGGGAAGGGGAAGATGGACATTGGGAGGGGAAGAGGGAGTTTGAGAAGGGGAAGAGAAGATCAGGATTTTGGAAGGGGATAGGGGTTGGAAGGGGCAGATGGGTTGTTGGAGGGGGAACTATGGGGTTAGGAACGGGAAAAGATGGGGTTAGGAAGGGGAAAGGTGTGGGTGGGAAGGGGGAGGAAAAATGGGGGGTGGGGAAGGGGGAAGGGAAATGGGTTGGGAAGGGGGGAGGGGGAAAGGAAAGGAAATGGGGGTTGGGGGGTGAAAAGGGGGGGGGGGAAAAGGGGGGTTGGTTGGGCAGGGGGGGAAAATGGGGGGTGGGAGGGGAGATGGGGATGGGACGGGGAAGAGGGGGGGGATGGGAAGGCGAAGATGGGGATTGGGAAGGGAAGATGGGGATTGGGAAAGGGGAAGATGGGGATGGGAAGGGTGAAGTGGGTTGGGAAGGGGGAGGGAAGATGGGGGATTGGGAAGGCGGGCAGATCGGATTGGGGAAGGGGAAGGATGGGGGGGGAATTGGGAAGGGGAAGATGGGATTGGGAAGGGCGGAGATGGGGATTGGGGAAGGGTAAGATGGAGGATTGGGGAAGGGGAGATGGGGAGTTGGAAGGGGAAGATGGACTGTTGGAAGATCATGGTATGAGAGAAGGAGGGATGTTGAGAAGGGGAAGATGGGTGTTGGGAAGGAGAGATGGTGTTGGGAAAGGGGAGATGGTGGGTGTTGGGAAAGGGACGATGGGGTTGGGAAGGGGTAAGATGGTTGGGGGAAGGGGGGAGATTTGGATTTTGGAAGGGTGGAGATGGCTTTTGGAAGGGGAGATGGGTGTTGGTGGAGGGGGATTTCGTAAACAAATTCACCGTACTTGGAGAAACATCAAAAGTTTAATACTATGAGTAGGCCAACTTGATTTTCCAAAATATTTTGTTTCATTTCTGTTGCAATGGTTAGATACCTGGAAATCATAAGCTCTTGTTTTCTTTTTGGGTGTGATGAATGATGAGAAAGGAAAATCCTGAAATTTGAGTCTTAATAAATGCATTTTCGTTTTCCCGCAGGACATTAAAAAAAATTAAGGGGGATCGGTGTTGATGAGAGAGCAAAAACTTGGAATAGAACCCTTCACAACTTAAAAAATCACTATCCTGAGGGTATTTTTGGTTGTAGAATTCAAAGCTGGCATCAAAAAACTAATAATCCTATTCTTGACAAAATAAAACAAGAATAGTCTTTTAAAAAAGACAACATCGCTTAGCGAGGATTGTACTACTTAAGTTAATATGTCGTGTAAAATATCAGCGATCATCGGAAACCTCCAGTATATTAGAGAGGATGATGATAACCAGCGTATATATTTCAGGCATCAACCCTACTCAGCATCAACCTTTAATTTGAAATACCTACGGTGTTTGGAAAATGCCCAGTCTTTATAAGCCATAATCCATTCAAGTATTTCATAGGTGAGTTGCCCCCCTGTTATCAAATAGATTCTAAAAGTTTAATCACAGTCCATTGCACCAAAGTTACAAAATTTCACTACAGGAAACAAGTTCAAACAATGCTTGACACTTGAGGCAATGAAATATCAACTCCTGGGCACAGTTCTTCAATAGCTTTCATTCACAAGCGTATTGAGCAAATATACACACCCTGGAGTGTTGTGTATCCTATATGATACATAGAAATACAGATCAGTTCATTATGTCAATGCTGACAAAGGACAACCCACTGAACTGTGCCTTGGTTGATGAGCATATTGAACTCATGTGTGTGCCATTTCTGGGCATTGTACACAGTAATGGTACTCTCAAACCATGGGTCATATCAATCCAACAGTCAATGAACTGAGAAGTTATCCACTGTGATGGGTGCAATATCATCCAATTCAAAAGTTTTGTTTCTAGCTGCTTAGGAAATGTAAATGAATTTCCTAGAGCCATAATACCATGTCCTTAATTCTGAAAATAATTGGAACCAGAGGACTTGCACTGCTACATGAGACAACCACCCAACTCTGTGCATGACTGTGATATTCTGCCAGTAATTGCTTGCTACAACAAGCCTAGGGTAAAACTGCAATGTACGTGGCTTTTATTATTACGATTTTATTACATCTCGATTGGGTAAAAATTGGCTTGTACCACATGGTTTTAGCCCATTAAGCAATAGTACTTAAGTATTTTGTTTTGCATAATCATGAAATGTCTTGTGATTGAAATTTTAGAACATTTTTAGCCCAAAAGTACTGACATGTGCTAACATGCCAGAATTATAGCTTGGCTACTCTGAGTGGCAGTTGATAATCTTAAAATTTTATACACTTAAGCACTTATGGACAAAGTATGAGTTTATTTGCCCCTTTATGTGGTAAAGTGCCAGGTCGGCAACCCTCCCAAATTGACCTTCTGGCGGTCGGTGGGAGGAGCAAAAAAAGGTGCAGTGCGGCAGTCCCTGCCATACAGTTAATATGGTATAGGCACCATGCAAGACATTATGAGATTGGTTCAAAAAACACCCTCTCTGGTATTCTTGTTACCATGGAAATGTTCACTTGTGTCGTTTTTTTACTAATATAGCAAATTTCTTTGCCATCATGAAAATGACAACATTAGGAAGCAAAACTTTCTTGAATTCGATCATTTTCTGTCCACAATTAGAAAAAAAATTCGAAAAAGGCCGCAGGCCTAAGGCGAAGCAAAAAGAAAACCCGGTTTTAGGCGACGGGACCTTTCGAGTAGGGGTCGGTCGGTCCAGTGCGAATTTTTTCTTTTTTTTTCTTTTCTTGGTATGCTCAAAATTGGTCCTAAAATAGCACCAAAATCGTGAAAAATCAAGGGAATAATGAAATTGTTGACAAACAAAGTTTCTTTTAAAAAAAGTGCAAAAATGATTTTAATTTGGGGCTAAAAACAGGCTGATTTACATGATTTTGGAAAAAAACTAAAAAATTAAAAAAAAAAAAAATTCTGCAAAACTGAAAAATCAGGGTCGGTCGTGGGCCCGTAAAACAGGTTTTCAGCCTATCCATAAATAGGCTTATGACATCAGCTAGAAGATTTCTGTCAAGGGCAGCCATAAAATATAAACTAGCTTTTTATATTGTTCACTTCTGTAAAATCACAGTATGCAAGTATTGGAAAATGCTGGTGCTTTTATGAAACAATTTTTTGAATTTTTGAGGTTCAACAAATTTGTTTTTTTGGGGTCTTTTTTGTATTGTTGCCCTGATTTCCAAGGTGACAATTAGTAGGACATTTTATCATGCAACATCACTTGTCCTAGCTGCTAGGTTGTATAATGCTAGCCTTGAGAGATGCATTTGCAGCCTGAAGTTTTACCTGGGTTGGTCTGTGTGCTGCCAATTAACAGGTTTATTTACACTAGCTAGTAGCTAGCTAGGTCAAAGACTGTTAGCAAGGACACATCCATGTTGTTGGTATAAACAAGGTCAAGTACCTCTGGCAGACAGATTGTGCATGCCATTTAGAATATACTTGTACCAGTAGTTTTACAAGGATTATAGTTATAATGTAACATTTCTTTACATTTTAAAAAAGGGTTTAATTTCTTCAAAATGTAAACTTGTGTAGTTCCATAAATTAGCCCCGAGTGCATGCACCCAATCAATAGAAGTTCTGTCATTATCTGGTCAGTCAGATGGATATATCTTCTACCACTATAAAAATCCCAAAATATTCTTTCTCACTTAAAAATGTCTGGAATTTTTTGGATCCACCAAACCTTTTCTATGATGTTGTGTGTGTTGTGTGATGATGTTGTCTAGTTGTCTGTTATCCCCGTCTGTGCCTGGTCTCTCTGGCGGAGTGCATGTGTGTAGGTGTGTGCCTATGGTGTGTGTGTGTATTAAACAGATGTCCAAAAAAAGAATTAACAATTAGAACAAATTGTGCTCAGAACAATAGACAAGAAACCTATTTGTTATGACATGGACGTGTCTATTAATGGTGTGTTTGGGTGTGTATGTATGATGTATGTGGAGATAAAAAGTGACCGGCATTAATATATTCATAAGTTAATGTCCAAAGTAAAGAATGCCGTAAAAACTTATCTCATTATTACGGCATCCTTTGGACATTAAAGCAATAATGGCAGATCAAATTTTTTGAAGAGCACCCCCTAATTTTGTCAAAAGTTTGAATTTGTGCACAGTTACATTGGTAATGTTTAAGAAACAGACTATACCTGCGAATGAGAATGCTAAGAAAAAATGCGTATTTATCATAAAATTAAGGGATTTTGCTACTTAGAATTGGGATCCAGATTGGACTTAAGGCAGAGCGTGGAAAATGCTACGTTTATGTCCGTCCATGCGAAATAGTGGCCACTCGAGAAGATAACTCTAACTTGACTTGCCAGAACCAATAAAACAACTAATGGGATGAGCGTAGACACGACATAACATGGCGCTATTTCCCGGCATTTCACATTGGAAGGCCGTTTCCAGCAAGCCGTTGATTATTATCGGGATTCCCGATAATTAAGTATTCTAATCGGGTGGTGATCCATGAACTGGCGTACACAATCATTGTTTGCAGGTTTCATCATGGATTCAGCCTTGCGGATTTAACCAGTATTTGTTTCTCTTCGGCAGTTGTTTAAAACTGTAGAGCGCTTTGCAAGCTTTAAATGAGACAAAAACTTATAGAATTGCATAAAGTTTACATGGTATTGTCATCAAAAACCTGATAACTCTTATTCTTAAAAAATAAAAAACTTGGCTTTTACACATGGTTTTAGCCCACTAAGCACTAGTACTTAAGGTATTTTTTTAGCATAATCATGAAATGTCTTGTGATTCTTAAACTTTTAGAACAATTTTTATCCCAAAGTACTGACATGTGTTTCATACAGTCAGAATTATAGCTTGGCTACTCTGAGTGGCAGTTGTAAATCTTAAAATTTACTACACTTATGGCACTTATGGACAAAGTATGAGTTTATTTGCCAATTTATGTGGTAAAGTGCCAGTCGGCAACCTCCCAAATGACCTTCTGTGCCGGTCGGTGGGAGCAAGTGCCAGTCGGCAGTCCCTGCATACAGTATGGTATAGGGACTGCCATACATCAGGGGATTGGTTCAAAACACCCTCTGGTTATTCTGTTACACCATGGAATGTCCAATTTTCTGTTTTTTTTATAATAGAGCAAATTTTCTTTTCCGTCATGAAAATTGACAACCATTAGTGAGCAACAACTTTCTTGACATTCGATCATTTTCTGTCCACAAATTATTAGAAAAAAAATTCGAAAAATGCGCAGCCCTAAAGGCGACGCCAAAAAGAAAACCCTGTTTTCGGGCAAGCGGACCTTTCGAGTAGAGTCGCTCGGTCGGGCGAATTTTTAAAATTTAGAAATTTTTCTTTTTTTGTTTCTTTGTCTGTGAGCTCAAAATTGGTCTAAAATAGCACAAAATCTGAAAAATCAAGAGAATAAATGAAATTTTTTTACAAACAAATTTTCTTTTAAAAAAATTGCCAAAATTGATAATCTTGGGCTAAAAACAGGGGGATTTTACATGTGATTTTTGGAAAAACTAAAAAAAAAAAAATTCTGCAAAATGAAAATCCGGGTCAGTCGGGCCCATAAAAAAATCAGGATTTTCAGTATTTATAGTAGTTTATAGCACAAGAGTAGCAGATTTTCGGTGCAAGGGGCAGCACTAAAATTAAAACTAGGCTTTTTGTATCGGTTCCAATTCTGTGAAACTCACCCGTTATGCAAGAGTATTGAAACTGATGTGCTTTATAAAATTTTGAAGTTTTTTGAGTTCAAATGGTTTTTTGGGGGGTATTTTTTGTATTTTGCCTGATTTCCAAGGGTCTGGGACATTAGTAGGCAAATTTTTTCATGCAGCATCACTTGTCCTAGCGGCTATGTTGTAATAATGATAGATTGTTAGGCATTTGCAGCCTAATGTTTTACCTGGGTTGGTCTGTGTGCTGCCAATTACATGTTTATTTACACTAGCTAGCTAGCTAGCTAGGGTCACAGACTTTTAGCAAGGACACATCCCATGTCTGTTGGTATAACAAGCTCAGTACCTCTGGTCAGACAGATGTGCATGCCATTTAGCAATATACTTGTACCAGTAGTTTTACAATGGATATAGTATAATGTATTAACATTTCTTTACATTTAAAAAAATGGTTTATATTTCTTCAAAATGTAAACTTGTGTATTTTCCATAATTAGCCCGGTGCATGCACCCAATCAATAGAATTTCTGCTCATTTATTCTGGTCAGTCAGATAGTATATCTTCTACCCCTATAAAAATCCAAATATTTCTTTCTCAATTTAAAATGTCTGGAATTTTTTGGATCCACAAACCTTTCCTCTGTGTGTGTGTGTGTGTATGTGTGTCTATGTCTGTATCCCAGTCTGTGCCTGTCTCTCTGGCTGTTGCATGTGTGTAGGTGTGTGCCTATGTGTGTGTGTGTGTTGTAAACAGATGTCCAAAATAAGAATTAACAATTGAACAAATCTGTTTGCTCAGAACAAGACCAAGAAACCTATTTGTATGTACATGTACGTGTCTATATATGTGTGTGTTTGTGTGTATATGTATGCATGTATGTGGAGATAAAAAGCTGCACCGGCATTAATATAATAAAGTTAATGTCCAAAGTAAAGAATGCCGTAATAACTTATCTCATTATTACGGCATTCCTTTGGACATTAAAGCAATAATGGCAGATTTTTTGAAGAGCACCCCTAATTTTCAAAAGTTGATATTTTTGCACAGTTACATTGGTAATTGTTTAAGAAACAGACTATACCTGCGAATGAGAATGCTAAGAAATGCGTATTTATCATAAAATAAGGGATTTTGTAATTAGAATTGGGATCCCAGATTGGACTTAATGGCAGAGCTGGAAATGCTACGTTTATGTCCGTCCATGATGAAATAGTGCCACCTCGAGAAGATAACCTCTAACTTGACTTGCCAGAACCAATAAAACAACTAATGGATGAGCGTAGACACGTACATGGCGCTATTTCCCGGCTATTTCACATTGGAAGGCCGTTTACAGCAGCCGTTGAATTATTATCGGGATCCCAATATTAATTATTCTAATTGGGTGATTCCATGAACTTGGGTACACAATCAATTGTTGCAGCTTTTCATCATGGATTCAGCCTTGCTGATTTAACCAGTATTTGTTTCTCTTTGGCAGTTGTTTAAAACTGTAGAGCGCTTTGCAAGCTTTAAAATGATACCAAACTTATATGAATTGCATATAAAGTTTACATGGTTATTTTCATCAAAAACCTGCATATTTTACTAGTTTTTAGGTAAAAATGGTGTGACATTTTTTAATGTTGTCAAAAATAGTAATTTTGATCATTTTCCTGACATTAAAATGAACTTCTAGCAGATAATACTGATAGTTGGGATCCTGATCATGAATAATTAAGGCATAATTTATCTGTTCATGTTTTTGTCTCACTGTGCGCCGAGGGCAAAAAAGAGTATCACCCTGTAACATTTGGTGTCCACAAAATCATGTTACGCGTGAAACCTAAAAAAAATGATGGTAAAAACCACACCAAGTGAAATATTGGTGTACTTAAATTTAATTTTTAAAGAATTGCTAAAACAGAAAGGAATTTAAGTCCAACTAACATCAAATTTCCAGAAATAGGATAATTTTACACACAATCACTCTGTAACACAAGTACTTTGGTGTCCACAAAAATGTTACAGGGTGAAACTTTGGAGTTAAATTTTAACATGTGTATGGCCTCATTCTGCAACAAACTCTATCTATTCCATTCATGGTGGAATTATGTGCATTGAAAAGGGGTTTTGATTTTGCTTTAAATAGACTATTTGCGCGATCCCCGAAATGCATCTCATTCGGTGCCCATTTCCATCCGGGAACTTGTACCAGAGGTCATGTTTACACTAAAAATTTGTTGTTCGTTCGCGTCGCCGAACAGTGCCTAAAATTACAATACAAAGTACCTTTTCACGTGAAGTTCATCTTACAAAAATGTAGAAGAATATCTATGCAACAAAAAACAATCGAGGCACTGGTGTTGAAATTCACGACAAAACGTGATATTTTCGATCGTACTGTGCCCTACTTGTCACCTGACGGACGATTTAACAACTGTAGTGCAACGTCACAGATACGGTAAGTTTTCTGCTATTTTAGTTACGCTCCTAACCGTGTGTTTTTAGCCAACTTGAGGCTGGTAAAAGTTCCCGGATGGAAATGGGCACCGAATGAGATGCATTTCGGGGATTGTGCAAATGGTCTATTAAGGAAATATAGATCAATGAAATTTTGGTGTCCAGATGGACACCGTTACACGTGAAACCTGTATTTTAGTGGCAAATAGCATGATAATCTTCTTATGTGGCATACGTGATATTTTTTTCATTCAAGAAAAGTAGGTATGATCAGGTTGTTTCATTTTAACAAAACAGAAGTATACAAAACATTTCCAAATATCAACAATTTTGTGAAATTTGTGCTTTGGTATCCATTTAAACTTGTTACGTGTGAAACCCCATTATACATTAACACATCTTTAATTACTTTGTTTAAAAAAAATAACATTTAGACATTGCAATGTCAGTAAAATCGCCATTTAATATCATTGTCTGAACAAAGGCAACTTTTTATTGGTTATAAATAAGTTACTTAGCATATCTGTGTTTCACATGTAACTGGACACGAAAGATTTGGTGTCCAGTTACACGTGAAATATTGTAACATATTGCCCATTGGAGGAATCTAATACTAATGTCGCCCTATTTTATGGCATAACTTCACAAAAGAAGTGGCACTGTATTAGTAGAGCCTATTCTTTTTCATGTGAGATGAAATTCCTGTTGAATAAACAATGATTTCATCATAAAAACTACTACCAAAATTAATGTGTATAAAATGCACAAAATGACATTTATACATTTTGATTTTCTTTTAAAAGTGTCTACAGTCTTGGTTCTAAATTTCCTCCAGCTATGTATACATTCACAATACCTATTTAAGCAGGCTATGCAAGTGAACCATATCAATTGTCTTGTCTGTGGTGCAGACTTAAAGAAGAAGTTTGGTGTCCATGTTACATGTGAAACCTTGTCTGCAATCCCGCCACACACTTTTGATGCAGCATTAAAAGTGGCAAGAATCCCAATAATTGTTTACCATTAGGAAATTAAACATAATCAGAGAAACTTGAAATGATATATAAATTCAGATTCAAGCTATGTTTTCAAATTTTGACCCCATGTACACTTTGGTGAACTTCATGGAAGACCAAAATTACAAAATTCCTTTGTTTGTGACACACAGACATTTCGAGCTTAACCATCACAGGTATAGTTTATAGCCTTACCAAGCAACCATGTAACATCTCATTTTTTTGCAAATTGGGCGGCTCTTCAAAAAATGTACTAATATCTAAAACTTTATTATGTATTATATGTATAAGTTTTCTATCGCTAATTAAAGACACTATCAGTGAGTTGCTAATCAGCAAATCGAAAAACGCATCAAAAATCAAGATTTGTGCAGTATAGACAAGTACAGGTATCCTAACATACCCTACACCAAATGATAAACAACAAGGGGGGGGGGACCAGAAGCAACTACTAAGGACAGAATCAGAGATTTTAGTAATTACTATCCATACGGACACACTTACTACATACACGTAACTGAATGGAGATCGTATCTTGGAACACTGCCAGTTTTGTCCTTTTCTGGTAATTATACAGCGGTAAAACGGTAACTTACGGAATTCTACAGAATTGCTCCTTTACTGAAGCTATTCCGGCAAATTTCAAATATTTTTCAAATCATGAGAGTTGTCTTTACTAGAAGGACTTCTGAAAAGTGATCCTTTGGCCTCACACTTTAGCTTTGTTAACAGAATAACCTTAAATGTATAGAAAGATGTGAATGATTAGGGTAATAGTGTTTCAGACAGTTATATTATTTATAGTGTTTAAACAGATACATGCTTTGTTTTATGTCTGTCTGGTCATTTCGGATTAAAGTGTTGAATTTGTTTCTCTCCTGCCCAAACTCTTGAGCCAATTTCAACCAAATTAGGTCAGAAAAACCCTTGGTTCCAAGCTTGGTTCATTAGGGTTTCACAGATGGGCCATATTAAGGGACAATTTTCGAAAAATATATGAATTGTTTTTCAGTAGCTATAAATTGATATAAATCACAAATTGGTCAGAAGATCACTGGCCCAAAACCCATACTGGGGTTTAAACAGATTGGATTCAAAAGTCACATGCCATTGAAAACCAACTTCAGTTGGAGAATCACTCACTGCTGGACACGTGAACCAGATGGGGGTGTAAACGAATTGGGTCAAGCTCATGTGAGACTGTTAACCCTAACCCGCACAGGTGCAATGAGGTGCAACGAAACGTGGTACCGGTCGGAAAAAGTTCTCGTTGAATCTCGGCCGTCAACTATTTTTTGTCGACGCAATGACTCTAATGTACCTGGGGACGTCTTCCCGGAAAATGACGCGATGTTGTTTTTTTTTTTTTTTTTCCTTCGTTGCATTAGGGGACGTCTTTACCAGAAAAATGCAGTGATGTCATCGGTGCTATGGGAAGTCTTTCGGAAAATGATGCGAGTTCCTAGTTGCATCTGGGACGTCTTCCGGGAAAATGATGCGATGCTTTTCATTGCATTTCGGACGGTTTGCCGCAGAAGGCGGCTAGGCTTGTCATTGCAATTCGCACGCGATGCTTCTCGTTACACCTGGGACGCCTTTCGGAAAGACCGATGTCCTCGTTGCATCTGGGCCGTCTTGGGGGAAAATGACGCGATGTTCCTCGTTGATCTGGGACGTCTTCGGGAAAATGACGCGATGATGTTCCTCGTTGCATTGGGCTGTTAACAAGTACGTACTTTTCTTGTGCCGGGAAAAACGTCCGAGATGCAATGAAAACGCAAAAATTTGTTTCCATGCATTTGGGCCGGTAAAAATAAAAAATAGATTACATATCGTTGAATCTGGGCCGATGTTCGGCAAAAACCACCGTTCCGGGTTAGGGTAAAGGAGCATTTGTATTAGGGTAAAGTTATATAATTTGTTATCTTTGCCTAAACAATTGAGCCAATTGCAGCTAGCTTGAGTCAGAAGAGCACTGACTCATGGGGTGTGGTCAGAGAATGACACCGTTGACCCCTATATGAACCTTTTAATTATGCCAGATTCAGTGTTCCACATTTTGTCTGATCTATATAAGAGCGGCCCAAGACGGGGGTTCAAGAACAACCTGGTTATTATTACAACTTTTGTGTAACAGTCAATTTGTTTATCATAGTATTTTCCATTGTAAGTAAAAAATAACAAAAAAAAAAAACAAAAAAAAAAATCCAACAAAAAAACAAAGGTTTTGAAAAACCAAAAACAAACAAAACAAAAAAAAAAAAAAAAAAAAAAAAAAAAAACAAAAAAAAAAAAAAAGGAGCCCATCACAAAAATATTGTCCTCTTTGAATTCTCCATCACTTGATAGGCTTATGCATAATTGATGCTCTGGTTTATTTTCGTTGCCTAAAATACAGATTTTGTTACTGTCAGAATAATAGACAGTTGCACAGTGTAGCACAGGGTGTCTTGACCTTATTCCCCGCTACCCTCTTTTTAAAGGATTATCACAGGCACTAGGCAATATGCTCATCCACCAAGGACACAGTTCATTGGGTTGTACTTGTACATACATTGACATGAACTGACCTGGTGTGATCTGGGTATCATATATCATACCCAAAAACCGGTGTGTCCTTGGTGTAAGATATTCATGAGTTAGACTAGAGTAAAGACTCTTTTACGGAATAAAGCGGTACAATACTTGTAATCCTTTGATCCTTTTATAGAAGATTTCTTGCTAGGCTAATTCCGTGAAGTCTTACATGAAGGATGAACCCAAAAATCAGGGGTATACACTGGTGAATGGAGGTACTGAACTGTGCCAAGGGAATTGAGATTTTACTAGCTCATAGTGAGGGCAACGTCTCCAACACGTTACAACACTCCCACTCCCCTGCTTGTCACTCAGTATTGCATCCAAATCTACAATCTAATGTTCCTCACATAGAGGACGGTTTAAAGGCTGACTCAGAGATTTCCTAAGGAGGGCGCCCTCATTTTTCAAACAAATAGGGTTTTTTGCATACATAATGCTTGTCCATATACTAATCACTGTGTGAAATAACTAAGCTCAAATCGAAGTCCTTCATATAGAAAATCACAACTTTGTTATAAAATTCCGGATCTGGAATTTTTGTTATACACAGTATCCTATGGCACATAATAATGTACATAAATGTTTACTGCATGAAAACAAAAAATCCGATTCATCTCAAACTTTGGAATTGAGCATTTTAGGTGACTATCTTTAGTTCTAGTTGACTATTTTTAATTATTACACAAACAAAAATTATATTTTGAAATCTCTGAATCAGCCTTTAAGACATTGGTTAATTGACCAGAAGCACCTTTGCTTTATGAAATCTTTTCTACTTATTTAAAAATGAAAATTGAAATTGTGTAAAAGTTAGCTTCGCGACCTCTTTCTCATTTGCCTGTGACCCCCAGGTTGGGAAATAATAGTGTAGCACAACATTTGTTAAACCTTTAGCCAGCAATAGCTGGATGCAGTCGGAGGTACCTCCTGTGGGCAACTTTCTGGCTGGTCATGACGTTAATTTAAAGGTGCATTTTGTGATTTCAACACCTGTTTTATTCATTGTTCACTAGATATCCCTGAGAAAAGCTTATTCACAAAGTTTGAGTTGATCCCGATCTTGCGTTTTGTGTTAAGAGCAATCGCTTGTTTTCCACGGTGCCATAGGCCACTGTGTTGCAATTTCTGTCCGTTTACAGAAAGAAAATACAAAATTGTGAATTTCTTACAGATACGACCAAATTTGCACGTAAGATTAGGTACACGTGGATTACTAAGGCTAACGGTTCAGATGATATGAAAATCTCAACTTTTTATAGGTAAGTCGAAAAAAAAAAAAAAAAAAAAGTCAACAAAAGACTGGAATGCTAACAGTGGCATGTGTTTTATGTGGACAGTTGTCTGCCCGCTTTGGTTGGGTGAATTTGGTTAGTGGGATTAGTCTATATAAAGGCAACTAAAGTCATACTTGCTTTTATTGTTAAAGATGAATGAATTGGGGATTTGGCTATTTCTGACTGGCTCTGATCAAATGAGGAATAAGTCACTGCGACTTGTTCCGGGGTTTGTAATGGTGGGTCACAATTGTGAATTTCTTACAGATACGACCAAATTTGCACGTAAGATTAGGTACACGTGGATTACTAAGGCTAACGGTTCAGATGATATGAAAATCTCAACTTTTTTTAGGTAAGTCGGGGGGACGAGGTTGTTGATCACGAAATGCCCCTTTAATGAGATTTAGAAAATCCACCTTGGAGATTAAACAGTAGTACTGCATTTGGCATTTTTTCCTCAAAATTTAGATTTTGGATTAGTTTTTAATGAAGTAAAACCTCCTGAAAGTGTTTTTTTCTGGAAATGATCCATATAATCTTGAAATAACAATTTTTATAAATATGGGATCCCCTTATAATTAGCCCAGCTGTATTATGTAAAAGTAGATTTCATCAAGCTTTTTGTAAAATAATATAGAATCAGCTAAGGCCAGGTATAAAAATATTTTTGATTTACATCCCAGCCCTTGTGGGATTTAGGTACCACCTCAATATTTTTTTTATTTAGTATTGATAAAAACCTGCCAAAATCTCATTTCTTGTTTGTTACGGTAGTGGGAAAGTATATTGAAAAGTATTATAAATTTATGCAATTTTACACAAGAATTTTATACAATAGACCCGTTGCAAACTTTTAGTAGTATAGCTTATTTGTTCACAGCTGTAAAACTGTGACTGCTGAATTTATATAGGAGACCATTGATGATTGGTCTAGTTCGATCAGGTCAATCAAAATTCTGGCTTGATCAGAACTATTTGATGGGCTTAATCAATTGCAAGCTATTTGTCGTCATTAATGATTCATTGTATTTTTACATTAACAGCGGACTGACTCTGTGTAACGAGAGAGAATCACAAGCTTTCAAGAATGTTGGAGAGGTTGGACACATATGGTAAGGTGCCACATGGACTCAACCAACTGCTATTAATAATTTGCTATTGACATATCGCAAAGAAAAATTTCAAACATATAATACTCAGAGGTTGTTTTGAATCAATCCCCCCATGCTTATACTGTACTAATCACATGTTCAGTTACTTACATGAAGTTTTCCTCTTGATAGATTGCCCTGACCCCAACCCCATCTGTAAAGTTTCGCACAGATATTTCCAATCCGTTTCATGTGAGAGCTAAAAACGTGATGTTGTAAGCCCCATATAGTACTGTGTAAATTTATATTGGTCGACCAAAATGTGGATACATTTTTCGCTCATAACATCCAAAACAACATCAATTTGCCCTAAGAGTTAGGTAAATGAGAAAAATAGTAGCTTTCTTCTGATTTCCAAAATGTTAACCACTTTCCTGTACAATCTGGGGCTTCTGGGGACGAGGCTATTAGCGATCGGGCATGGACCTTTAAAGAAACTACAAGACTTTCTGATCATGCTACAAATTCCTTAAGTACTAGCACTTGTGGCTAAAATGAGTTTAAAAGTCAGGGTTTTTATGGTGTTTAATAATAGTTTTTTTTTGTGGGATCACATGACCTCATTGAATGATATTTTCCCAAAACTGGTGCATTGGGGGATTGACTCATATCCCCTTATGATTAATCCTATAGTCCTTTCACCTTGTATGTTTACATTGTTTGACATTCTAAAGAAATCATTCCTATCCCACACTGTTTTGAAAGTCTCATTTATTATGACTAAACAAGAACAAACCGAAAATATTGCCGGCGGCACAGTTTGACAACTGATTTGGATTATTTAGTCCACTAACTACATCGCTTTATAAATTTTAGGAAATTTCATTGCGGGCAATATGATTTTTCCTTAAAACTCTAGTTTCCCACATTTTCCTATGGACAATGTGCACAATAGAGGGCACTATAAACAAACATACAATCATTACCCATTGTAGGCCTATATGGCAAGATTTCCGCAATAGATGTCTGAGTTTTGCAGAGACTTTTGCAGGTCCCTTTTATATCAGTTGTCAAATTGTGTCCGCCACTGCTTAAAATTGTTCTAAAAATAAAAGAGACAATTTGCAATATGTCAAACAGCTGTGATCCCCTATAAAACAAAATTTCCAGTAGGCATTCAATGGGCAACAATTGGAATCATTAAATCCCAGAATGGCAGGTGTCCAGTTGGGTATTTACCGCTATAAATCTTTCCACTAATTCAAAATTTTCATACCCACATCATGTTCTGCACTTGGGGTTCTGAGGTGTATCAGGTGGGTGACACTGTGTAGCAAATGCCCATATACGATTTTGATAGTAATAGCACCACCAATTTTTTGGATTTTGGGGCCAAAATTGGTTAAAATCTCCAATTTTTTAATATAATTTCCCCCCAATTTCACTTCCCCTCCCCCAAAAGAAAATCACGCCCTAAAAAGAGGTCTTGGCACCACCACTGTCTCTGGTTAAACCGCATAGTGGAGCGGTGTGGACTGCAAAATTGTCGACAAACGAAAAAAAAACAAAACCCTCCTCCTCGTTACCAACAAAACGCACACACTTCTATTCCGAAAGATGAAATGATGGTTGTGGTCAAAACTTTTGGTGGCATGGGTTTTTTTTTTGGGGTCAAAAATCACGTTTTTTGAGCTAAAAACTTAAGAATACAAGATTTATTTATTTTTTAGGTCAACACAAAATTTTAATCATCATGCAATACTATCAATCTCTGACTTTTATATTATAGATTTCTTGTTTTATACATATATAAAGGTCTATAATTTTAGCCCCACAATCCACCTTTTTTCCCTAAAAAGCACCCTTTTTATCACAGTCACCACAACAGTTTACCTGAACCCTTTATTTCAATGTATAAAACCTCATCATAACAAAAGGATCCATAAAAAAGATTGTAAGATTTTAACCTTAAAAACTATAAAAAAATAATATTTCGCTTAAACTTGCAGCCCACATTTCATTTTTTTTCGCCTAGAAATCATCATCCTGCCACCAAATATTGTCAACCACAACATCATTTCTTAATCATATATATTTTATCCTTCAAATAAGGTTGTTGTGTTTTGTTGTACGGTGGGGAGCGGTAACTCGAAAACTAGATGACTTTTCAAGGCTCTGCCACTTCCGCTAGCATTCAATGCAGGGTGTGTCAGCATCAATATCATTTTATTCCTGGTTAAAGTTGAAGGATGACAGGTCTGCAATTGGCATAGAATCACACCCTATTCCCTTCCTCCGTTTTCAATTTATTATCACTCCTATTGCCTTTCAACGTTTGTACCCGCGGCCAGTAAAATAAATCCTCTCCTCTTACGGTAAATGGACAGACCTAAAATCCTTAATGAGGTCTCGCTTATTTTGTTAAATCTACTCAATGATTATTTTGCTTCTATCAAAAAACAGGTATGGTGAAAATAGCATGCACAGGATATTGAAATGGGTGCACCATAATGTCAAGAGGAAGAATGCTGCAATACTAGACTGCTGTGGCAATGGAGTCTGTTAACAGAACTGGTAAGGGTGAGTTGGTGAGGTGGTAGATCTACTGCTATCATCTTAATGTTCGGTCGATCCTCTCGTCAGGGCCATGTGACTTTTTTGTTTATTGCTGGCATCCTTGCTCACCCACCGTTCCTAGGATCATATTTGCTCACTCAATCTGTTTAGGGTAAGAAATCCATGGAAAGGTGCGATAATCTGTTTAAATAAATTCTTTTCATTGCATCAAGATTTACTAGATTTGTATAACTTAAAGGTTTGCAGATCTCCTTGGAATCTCCAGATTTATTTAGGAGAATCTGCGCAGAATCGATTCTCAGATTCTCGTCGAAATTTTAATTCTGAGGTTCCAGAATGACTTGGTTTATCCTGAGAACCCATTTATAAATCGGACATTATGTGAACTTAAATTTATTTTTAAAGCGGCACTGCACATTTTCACAAATATGGAATGTATTAATTTGCTCACAAATTAGCCACACACCTCCCCCAAAGCCGATATAGTCCAATAATTTTATGATTTGACCCACACAAATGGCAACAGAAACGATTTTGGTGTTAAAGGTGGGACAGAGATTTTTGAAGGCTCCCAAATCGTGTGTCCATATTAGTACTTCAAATAGACTAGACACTTCATATTGCTTGCCTTGTAGTTGGCTACAAGACATTCTTAAAAGAGAGCATAAAGTTTTTATAAGAGCGAAGCTGAATATACAAACATTTGTCTCAGGGAGGTTTGTTTGATGCATGGAGTTTCATAACAACTCCATGGTTCAATACTCGGCATTTAATTTTGGTTGTGCTATGTCTGCATGTCCCTCCATTTGGTTTTATTGATTCGCGTTGGCTGTCTAACCGCGTCAATCGAGTTTTTGGTGTATGGGACATAGTAGGCTTTTCACAGTTCGTGTACCTCAGCCAATAAACGTTCACGCTTTGTGTTTGTTGTACTTCTGCTTCTGTTACCGCGCTGTTGGCATTACATGTTTTTTGATACCAACCGAGTAGGAACTGTGGTCCACCTATGTAGTTTAGGCGTCTTGGTGTATCAAGTAATATTTTAGCACGCGTTACCTTTGAGATTACCCACGTTCGCTTCTCCGTGTACTGCTATGGATATGTGGTCAAGTGATGTAGTGTACTTTCGTACGCACGTTTGAGATGAAGTTATGCAGACCATGGAGCGAAGGGCGTTTTTGATATTGAATAGGTTTTTCAGACTAGTTTGGCCTATATAGCCGATTTCTATTCATGTTTTTCTTCGGAGATGTTGGATGGACAACAGGATGAAGCTGCCAAATGTAATTTAGTTGTGGCTATGCTTGCTGTTTTGGTGAGTTGTTTTGAATGTTGTTTAATGAGTATTTTTTTCGCCGTCATTAATTTCTAAAACAAATGGCAGAGTGTGTTTGGTGTCATTGCGTATTGGGTTACCACGTGGTCAAGCCGTTCGTCACAATCAAACGCTTCGGTTTAATCCCCGCGTAACCATACTTTTGTTTTAAGAATTGCTGACGAAGATAGAGTGAAGTCAACTTGTTTCTCGCGTGCGTTGCTAATTTTAGTCCTGTGAAAAAATTATGTATATGTCGGGCGATTCTAGAGTGTGTGAAGGCCCTTATGGGTTAAATGAAATTTATTCTGTTCTGGCGTGTACCCAGCATGTGTATGTTTTAAGAGAAAAGTGTGTGTTTTCTTTTCAGTTCATTGTTTGTTGATACGCGGTTTTAACGTTAATGAGGTAGTGTGGGTGTAGTTGGTTGTGAACTCTATCCAAGTTGTGGTGTTCTATGCGTAGGGATGCATATAAAGGCTTTTGTTCGTTTATGTCTTCTGCCTTGATTTGAGTGTGTGCAATTTTTGGTCAGTGGTATGTTTGTTTTAAGATTAGTGGGGCATATCGATACATGTATGCTTATTGTGTTTTTCTTGGCAGTGTGTGCACATGTACGTAAGTGTCGGTGTTACTTGATTCATAGATTTCTATGTTTATAGCAGATTGCCGTAGTTCATAATCCAATTTGGTGTGTGAATGTTTATCCGTGGGGACTGTGCTTATGTAGGCTAGCTCGTTCATTTTATAATAATTGTGTGAATGTGAAGTTGGCTTTGTGAGTGGGTTTTCTTTTGTATTCGTATATCTCTTGGGTTTTGTGTGGTTCTAATGAATGATGTATATTTGAAATCTGTGTAAAAGTCATGTTATAATGTAAGGTTTTCATAATGCATGGGTATGATTGCTGTCTGCGTAATACTTGTTTTTTTTTTTCTTGTTCTTGAAGTGCATCATTCAGTTAATTTATTGTTTCCGTTCCTGTGAGTTGCTTTTTTAGGCTGATTGTTGGTTGCGTTTTTGCGTGTCATGTGGGTATGTTGGTTTTTAAATTTATGTTGGTTGGGTGCTCTGTAAAGTTTGTTGTTTTTTTTTTTTGTGATATATTTTTTTTATTTTTTGCTTTTTTTAAGTTTTTTATTTTTTTCTGTTTTTAAATTATTTTACTTAATGTGCAGAAGTGCGAGCCTACCTTGTTCTTTTTCTTTTGTTAGGCTTGGATTTCAAGTGGAGCTCGATCGTGTTGTGGTAGATCTATTTGTTTAAAATGTATCGTTACCGTTTGTTTCAATACCCTACCGCCATGTAGTGTGTTTGTAATGCAAATTATTGTTTTTGTTTGTGGTGATTCATCTCAAGGATGTATGAAAAAAAAAAAAATGAAAGTTACGTGTGCCATGTGCCCGTCAGATCCAAGAGTTTTATGTTGTATGTTGCAACAGAGTTTACAGGTTTGCAAAATCTTTGTATTAGGCTAAATCGCTGTAAGTGCCGCACGGTTGTTTTCTATTAGGGTAATTCTATTGGGGTTATTTATCTGCGTGTGGTGGTTGTGAGGACTGAGTTATTATTCGGTTTCGGTCGGGGCGTGTATAAAATATTCTTGTTTTATTCATTTCCATAAATAAAGGTATTTCAGCTGTGTTTATGACTATGTGAAGCCCGTATAGAAGGTCACAAGTAATAGTCATGTTTGAGATGTAAGTCTGTGATATGTCTTTCTCTTCCATCTCGCTCTCTTACTCTATCTTCTCTTTTAAAACGTTATTATTTTTTAATTAATTATAATTATGATTAGTGTCAAGCCAGGTGAAAGTACAGTCAGGTTGGAGGCATAAGTGCGTGTTATCCTCTTTTTCTCTTCCCCTCTTTCTCTATTACTCTATTTTTCTCCTCCTTCATATTATTCAATTCAAGTGTCGTAGTTAGGGAACTGTTTCGCGGTTCTTTGCTCCGTTTTCGTATTTTTTTATTCCCTTTCTAGTGGTAGCCGTTTGGAAAAACACAACTGATCACTCGTGGTGGGAACTTGCTCTGCTGGCCTACCAGTCACCGTTCATGTTAAAGATGGGGCCTTATCTATTATATCACTGAGCGAAGTCAGAGAGCCTATCATCCGTAGCAGTTTGTTACCAATGTTCGTGTTAATGCTCACTGATGTCATCTACTGTCAAATCTGAAAGTCACGTATATGTAATTTTAATCCATGCGAAAGTCGGAACCAGTTCGTTGTTGAATAATAACTCATGCAGATTTTGATGGGAATGCTTATTTTTTTAGTGGAATTGCATTAAGTTACCATATCTTACTCCGTGCGCTTTGGTTGTTAAATTGTCTTCATGTTACAACGCTTCTGTTGTAGTTTCTACACTTCGTAGATATGTTGCAACAACGCTTCAAATTTACATATGGATTTAATTCGGCTTATACGTTAAGCCAGATTCGCCTTTCTAAGTTCGCCAGTTTTTTATTAGACAGTCAACGTGTGTCGCGGTCGTGAATGCTTCGTAAAGTGGCCTTGCGTTTTTCCTGTTCTGGCTTTAAGTTTGCAATTCTTATATTTTAAAACATTACGTATCTAAGACTTTGGTTCATCCTCATGTAAGACTGCAAGGATTTAGCCTATCCAACGAATTTCCATAAAATGATAAAAGATAACAAGTATTGTTACACTTTAATTCGCAAAGGTCTCTCTAATCCAATTCAAGAATATCTTCACCAAGCTCACACCAAGACTTTCGAAAATAAACCTACACGTATCAGGCCTTTATGAATTGTTTCAATTTCCGCAAAGTGAAGTTCGTGTCGTGTCCTAGGTAGCACCAGATTTCTATGAATAACCTACCAGTATCATTCCTTTTGTGAATTGTTTAAATTAGACAGCAAAGTGAAGTGTTTTGTGCCGTGACCAAGGCCCACATCAAATACTTTCGAAGATCATGCCTTTAATGAACTGTTTTAATTAAGCCCGCAAAATGAGGTTCGTGCCGTGACCCAAGTCACATCAAGCCTTTCGAAGATAAACCTCTATGTAATTATGCCTCTATGAATTATTTAAATTAGGCCAGCGAAATGGAAGGTCGTGCCGTATCGGGTGCGCAGATTTTTTCGAGTCATATGTTGAAGTGTTTTGATTTTATAAACGTGATCTGCTTTGTTAAAGGGCATGCGTGTGGGCTACATGTAATCAGACTTATTCAGTATGAGCACTAATTACCACCTAGTTGGTGCTTGTGCTTGGAAATATTACCTATTTTTTATTTGGTATGTAGTGTAATCTTTTTAAAGCTATATTGCTTGTCAGCCTACTTTTTGATCGTTGCATATGAGAACCTCATATAATATAAACTTTTAGGTGCTAAGTTTTTAATCATCCATGCTGCTGTTTTTTATTTTTTCTGTTTCGGCATTAATATCTCGAATGTTTATATATTTGATGTTTCGGGCGTTATACCCTGTCCATTTTGAAGTATGAGTATTTTTTTTCTCGTTCTCCTTTTGTGCTTCGCGGCTCTAGCTACAAATTTGGCTGCATCTATCAGCATTTTGGCGGTGTGTTATCATCAAGCGCGCTGGTTCTGCTACCTTACTTCGCGGTTTTACTTATACTTCGGTGTAACAGAGTTGTAACCTAGTTCTGTTTTTATAATTTTATTCAAATATCATGTTGTGCGTGCGTTCGTGCAGATGATATGTGGTGATTAAGTCAAAGTGATGTTAAATTTTTTAGTAGCGAACCATCAACTCATTTTCTTGTTTTCATGCTGTGTTTCACAGGTGTGTGATTCTTCATGTTTTGTTCCCTGTTTTTGTTACAAAGAAAAAATCCGCATCCTTTTGTTTTCTGCTCGGTGCTATTGCATTTTGGCCTTTTTCGCCTTTTTTCCCACTTTTTTATAAATCAAGTTTTTTCTTTTTTCTTCTGCAAACTCAATTACACCCCTGGATTCACGAGACCCTGGAGTGTGCTCAATTGGTTGGGGGGCACTCAATCGCCTTGGTCAGATAGAATTTTGTTTCCCATAGGATTTTTTTCCTTGCAGTCGGCATTTCAAGTTTTTTATCCCTGGGTTTTTTCGCCTATCTCTGGGTCATGCATGTCTTTGGTTGCTAACAACTTTTTTTTTCCGATGTTCTTTTACTTCATCTATAAACATATTCATGTATTATGTCTCTCTTCATATTTGCGTCAAGGCAGTACCTACTTTTAATGTAATGTGAATACAGTTTACAGCTGTAAGTGTTTTTATCATATAAATCCTCGCTCATAAGTTATTTAGCGCAAGCTAATTAAATCACCTATATTAATCGGTTTTTGTGTAATTTTATTAAGGCTTCGAACAATGGTAAGAGCAAGCTTACATATCATATCATTTACAAATAATTAAGACTAGTCACACAATTAAATGTGCCTTAGCGGGTAGTTGTTTCCTTTTTCATTTGGGTTTTTTTTCGCCAGGTTTTGATTTGTTTTTTTTTTTTTTCGGCATTATCGCCGTCCGTTTTTTTGGTTTTTTTTTTTCATTCGGGTTGGGGGGCCCCATGTTTAGCCTGCCTTTTTCGTGCAAGTTTGTTGCGTTTTTTCACATATCCTGCTCAACGATTCACTAAAGAAGTTCACAGCGTTTCATTTAATTTTTGTTTCCGGCAGTTCCATTGTGCTGGGAGGTTTAATTTTTTTCTTTCGTAAATATCTCCAAATTCGTTCCCACCATTTTTCTTTTATATTAGCATATATCGATCCTGCTCTCCCGTTTTTCAAACTCGTCCCTGAACAAATTTTTTTTTTTAAAAAAAGGGGGGGGGGTTGGCCAGTCCCTTTGCAGGTCCCTTGTTTGAGGGCGGTTTTCCTTTTTTTATTCTTTCCTTAAATTTTAAAGGGCCAGTCCTCGTAATCTATTTAAAGCTAAAGCAATCATTTCAACAATCTGCACTGGGTTTAATATCCTTGATTCATGGTTTTAAGGATAATGTATGCATCTCACAATTGTGGAATGTGCATAAAATAATTTGGCAATCTAAACTGGAAATAATGCGTTAGATGAGGTAGCTGTCTAGTGTAATCTTTGGGTGTCTCCCTCCGTTTCGCATGCAATTCCGTATTTGAACAATTCGCCGTGACTTGTCTGTGAATGTCTGTTTCAATATTGGCTAGTGATTCACTGTCTAGCAGAATGCCAGGGCGTATCACTGCGTGAATTGATTATATAAATGTGCGTTTCGCATGAAATTAAGGTAAATATTTGCATTCTAATTCCTTGTATGTTCTATGTAAATAGCAAATTAGCTAGATATGGTCTGTCTAGCCTTGTTCAATGAATGGGCTCTCCCTAAGTGTAACTTTCGGACAAACCTACTTTTATTATTCACTGCTTTAAACGAACTAGATCACCCTGTCTGCTACTATAGGGGCGGTTTTCCCATCTAAAGTTTGAATGTAAGATTTAAGATACAATCAAATTCTATTCAGCTCTCGTTTTCGGCACGTTGCTAAATTAGATCAACCACTCTTCTGCCATATTTAATTTATTGCTGCATCATTTAAAAGCGGCATCAGATTGTTCCCTGTCTAATGCATGGAGGGCACCTCCCTCTGTAATATTTCCTGTAATATTATAGCACCGATGCAATATGTTTATTGTTATCATGGGGGGGGGAATCATAAAAGGTCATTGGTAATCGTTGGTACAAAACATGACCACCAACATATTCCTGCCGTCTTTTTTTCCCATATTTTTTGACCGAGTCCTGAGACAAACATTTATTCTGATTGCTTATTTTTTCCATATCAAACATAGCTGAATTTTGTATTTGGCTCCTATAATAACGAAATTAGAAATTTTCAATTTTTTTGTACCAAAGAAATCATTTCTGAATGCCCTTAAAATCCTTTCACATGGGTTATTTTTAATGGAAAGCTTTACCTGCAGGGCGAAAATAGTACTTTTTGATTTTCTTAAGGACACCTGATTTGTGAATCTCTTGTTGTCCAGTGCAACCTTTAATATCTGTGAAATAGTTTCCAACAATTAATATATTAAAAGTCTATACCAAAATCACCCTAGTGAACAATGTAGAAATAAGGGGAAACGTTTGTAAGGGGTACAAAAATAGAATTGTTCGATTGATTTAAGGATGTACCCCTTATTGGCCGCCGAAGGTTTTAAAAGGTTAGTTTGCCCTATCTCGCGTTAGAGTTTCTTTAATACAATAGGCTTATATAACAGTTCAAGGTCAATCCTGGGGTAAAATTCATGAATGGTCCAATTTGATCGGAACTGGGTTGTCAACTGTTAACTATTGTCCCACGAGATAGTAAATGTAAATGGATTCTTTGTTTGAACTTTCTATATAAGAATTACAGAGCATGACTAGTGACTCCATAGACCCTGATCCCCCAGTCACATTTTTGCGTTCCAATTATGCAACTAATATATAATGGTGCAACCAGTATAATTTCGGGTTTTTGTACCATTAGACGAACAATTTGACACCATTTTAATAACGAATGATAACTAAAAATTTACCCCCATTGTGACCGTTTAACCTATTTGACCTCATTTGAACTTCAACCTGCAATATGGCAAACTATAAAAAAACCTTTTTTTTTGGTCCCCGCCAACTTTAGTTGGCAAAGGGGGACTATAGAAATGCCTGCTCCCGTTGTGCGCCCACCCCTATATCTATCTCTGGTCTAACAAGTGTGGGTGGTCCATGGGCGGTTCGCATCATAGATTCATCTCAAGAGGCTTGGCTGGGATGTAAGTGGGTCCCCATGTGACATAGGTCAAGGTCAAATATGGTCAAAAAATAGGGTCCCAATTGGTCAAAAATAGGATATATTGTTATAAGGCTTGTAAACACGATATCTTTTGATCTAAGCAGTAATTTTGTGTCCATCTTCGCACCATAGATGTCACCCCAAGTAAGACGGTGGATTAGTTCGGAGGGAGTCATGTGGCATGGGTCCAAGGTCAATATGGTCAAAAATAGGATCAAATTGGTCAAAAATAGAGACTAAGCTTGTAAAACGATATCTTTTGATCTAAGCAAGTTGGGTGTCCATCTTCGCCCCATAGATGTCACCCAAGTAGACGGGGGATGAGTTCGGAGGTGGGGCATGTGGAATGGGTCAAAGTCAAAAATGCGGTCAAAATGAGATTAATTGCTATAAGCCTTGGCAATTGTGGCGGATGATTAACTTGGTGTTGTGGTTAACATTTAGTGCCGAAAATTTGAAGGTCATTCAAGGTCATGTGGGGGTCATTCCAGGTCAAATGGAAATTAAATTGCTATAGCCCATGTCATTGTGGTAGGATGATAAACTTGGTGGGATGTGGTCAACATTAATGCCGAAAATTTGAAGGTCGTTTAAAGGTCATATGTCGTCCATTCAAGGTCAAATGGGATAATATTGCTATAAATAACCCTTTCCAAATGTGGTGGATGATGAAACTTGGTGGTTGTGGTCACATTCCGTGCCAAAAAATTTGAAGGTCATTCAAATCAAGGTCTGTCGGGTCATTCAAGTCAAACCACTAAGTAGGTGGTAGATGAATGAAACTTGGTGGGTGTGTTGTGTCAGCATTCAGTGCCAAAACAATTTGAAGGTCATTTCAAGGTCATGCGGGGTCAACCAAGGTCAAATCCTAGTATTTGGTAGGATGATGAAACTTGTTGTGTTTGGTCAACATTCAGTGCTAAAATTTTGAATGGTCATTTCAAGGTCAGTGGTTGGGGTCCAATCCAAGGTCAATCCATACACATGGTAAGTATGGTCATGAAACCTGATGGGTGTAGTATGCATTCATTGCCAAAAATTGTGAAGGTCATTTCAAGTCGTAGGGGTATCCAATGCAACTAACTCAACCTTTGGTAGGTCTGCAACTTTGTAGATGTGGTCAATTTTCTACCGAAAATTGTAAAGGGTCATTTCAAGAAGGTCAAGTAGTGGTCATCTAAGGTCAAATACCTACAAATAGTTGTATGGTCAATGTATCAACATTTTGATACTGTCAAATTGCAATTGCAATGGTAGCACCTCAACAAGAATTTTTTTGAGAACCACTTATTCCATCACAATTCTCAACTCTGACATCTTAAAATATACTATATATTAAAACATCCTAGAATGTAACAAACACATTGGCATACTTTTCGACGCGTTTTTGATACTTTTCATATTTTGAACCCCTGTATAATCTTAACCCCCTTAAAAATATATTTCCCCCTCCTTTGATTTTATAGACTTTTGATAGTTTTTTCTAAAGTATTCTTCAATACAATTCCTTTGGTATTGATTCTGTTGCAATTAGTGGTGGGTTAAGGCAGCATTCATCCTATTTTGACTGGCCAATAGGGGCATTAATAGAAGGGTAAAAGACATTCAGTAATTTGTAGGCTAACGTTTAAGTTTGCCTAACTTTGAATCAACAAATAATGTGTCTATTAACATGAGTCTAGACTCATTGATATTAGACCCACAAAAAAACGGTCAAACCCGACGGTCAAACATTGTGGATACTGTGGTAGTCATTTGGGCGTATTTTTTCTTGTGTTAAATGCTATTTCCGTCTCTGCTGAAAATAACTCTGGAGTCCTTTTATTATAAAATTGTTCTGTTTACCCATAAGGGAGCTGATTTGGGGCTTAATCATTTCAGGTGAGGTCTAACGTATATAAAAGCTTTGCATACCATGCAAACAACAAAATCAATTTGAAAATCTTGAGGCACACTATTTTCAAATGTGACAGTGTATCTTTAAATTGTTTAAGACAGGTTCACATTGGAACAATGCTCTTCATGTTTTATTGAATCGAATACATTCATAAGATCTCTTTTAATCTACCAAGATTATATTTGCCAATAGCAAGAATGTGATTATTCTCTAAGTTTGAAAAATATTGTTGCAAAACAAACAACATATCATGTTGTAGTAGTTAGTGAATGCCAATACATTGCTTTATATCAAAGACTATACAGGTACAATTCAGTGAACACATAGACATCTTGATTTAAAAAAAAACAAACCATTACATTGCACTTGAGTGTTATCATTACTTTGGTTTTCGAAATACTGTAATCACTCATATTTTCTTTCTTACTCTGGAGTTTGTTAAAAAAAATTTATTTCTTATTGAGTTCTACTTTAGATCCCCTGGAATACATTAAATCTAAATCTGGGGTTTGTGCTAATAGAAAAGAATGCAACAAATTTTTCAGTACATTTATGGGCTCCATCATGTATCCAGGCTAAAAGAACTTTAAAATATGGGCTTAGCTAAACTGTCTATTATAATGAAAATTTTCCACCTCTCGGGTTTACATTTGCCATAATTGACACTGCGCAAGCCCGGCAATCAAGATTTTTTAGAGGGGTGAGTTTTTGGGCTCACTCCACTTGCAAAATCTATTTTTTCTGGCCTTTTTTTAGGTTTTTTGGGCTTTTTGAAATTTGGGGGCATCTGCACCCTCGCCCCCACTAGTTTTACAAGGTTACATGACCTGACACCTTAGCTACAAACTGCACGTCCTTCCTAAATCTAAACTCTCTATCAGACGACTGATAATCAACAAATTCAAATGTAAGAGAATGGTATTTACAGTATCTTATTTGGAAGTTTCCTTTATTGGAAGCAATCAACAATGTCTCCTTTCATTCACCAAGTGGCCTTAACTGGAAGTAGACTACTCTGAGACTGCAATACAGCTTGCTCATTCCGGTAATGTAATTTTTTCCTTTCACCTCCGGCTAAGCATGAGTACAAACTTAGTGCCTTACTGGAGAGACTACTCTGAGACTGCAATACCGCTTGCTCAGTCTGTATACATGTAATGTTTTCCTTTCACTTCAGGCTAACCATGAGGGTTTACACACTTAGTGCCTTACTGTAGTAGACTACTCTGAGCCTGCAATACCGCCTTTGCTCAATCTGTATGTAATGTTTCCTTAGTCACCTCAGCTAAGCATGAAGTAAGTGGGCCTTACTGGAGTAGACTACTCTGAGACTGCGATACAGCTTGCTCAATCTGTTTAAAGTTTTTTCTTTACCTCACGGCTAACATGAGTACAGTGGGCCTTACTGGAGTAGACTACTCTTAGACTGCAATACGCTTGCTCAATCTGTATGAATGTTTTCTTTCACACCTAGGCTTAAGCCTGAGTACAACTTAGAGTGCCTTACTGGCTTAGACTACTCTGAGACTGCATTACAGCTTGCTCATCTGTATGCAATGTTTTTCCTTTCACCTCAGGCTAAGCATGAAGTACAAGGCCTTACTGGGGGAGTAGACTACTCTGATACTGCATCGCGTGCTCAGTCCCCTGTATGTAATGTTTTCCTTTCATTCCCCTCAAGCTAACCAGAGTACAACTTATTGCCTTACTGAGTAGACTACTCTGAGACTGCATTACAGCTTGCTCAAAATCTGTTATGGGTATGTTTTCCTTGAGTCACCGCTCAGGCTACGCTGAGTACAAGTGGCCTTTAATACTGGAGTAGACTACCTGAGACTGCGATAACAGCTTGTCAATCTGTATTATGTTTCTTTCCCCTCAGGCTAAGCATAGTAACAAGTGCCTTACTGGAGTAGACTACGCTGAGACTGTATACAGCTTGCTCAATCTGTTTTGTGATTTTTTCTTTCACCTCATGCTAACATGAGTACAAGAAGTGCCTTACTGGAGTAGACTACTCTGAGACTGCATTACAGCTTGCTTCAATCTGTAGTAATGTTTTCCTTTCACCTCAGGGAGTAGACTACTCTGAGACTGTGAAACAGCTTCCTCAATCTGTATGTAATGTTTTTCTTTCACCTCAGGCTAGCCATAGTCAAGTGCCTTACTGGAGTATACTACTTACTCTGAGACTTCTAATAAGCTTGCTCATCTGTATGTGATGTTTTCTTTCACCTCAGGCTAAGCATGAGTACAAGTGCTTACTGGAATAGACTCCTCTGAGACTGCGATACAGCTTGCTCAATCTGTATGTGATGGGTTTTTCTTTCACCCCAGGCTAAGATGAGTAAGTGCCTTACTGAGTAGACTACTCTGGACTGCGATACCCTTGCTCATCTGTAGGTAATGTTTTTCCTATTTCACCTCAGGCTAAGCATAGTACAGTGGCCTTACTGAGTAGACTACTCGAGACTCTAATAAGCTTGCTCATCGTTATGTGATGTTTTTCTTTCTTTCACTCAGGCTAAGTAGTACAATGTCCCCTTACTGAGTAGAGACTACTCTGAGAACTGCGATCGCTTTGCTCAATCTGTAATGTAGTGTTTTGCTTCATCACTCAGGTAAGCATGAGTAACAGTTTCCTTACTGGAGTAGACTACTCTTAGACTGCAGTACAGCTTGCTCAATCTGTATGTAATGTTTTCCTTCACCTCAGCCTAAGCATGAGTACAAGTGCCTTACTGGAGTAGACTACTCTAAACTGTGATACAGCTTGCCTCAAATCTGTAATTTAATGTTTTCCTTTCATCTCCTTCACCTATGCTAGCATGAGTACAAGTGCCTTACTGGAGTAGACTACTCTGAGACTGCGATAACACAGCTTCTCATTTCCCTGTTTCCAAAGCAGAGGGATTGGATATCCCTTACATGGTAAGAGACCAACTCAAATTAAAACATATAAACAACAAAGATATTGTTATATTCCTTTTGTTATTGTTTATTAAGTGAAAGTCTCATGAGTGGGTCAAAGGTCATCTATAGGTCAATTAAGGTCATGGCCCCACAATTGTCAGAATTAACAAATAGACTATTTGCCAGATCCCCATAATGCATCTTGTTAAGTGCCCATTTCCATCCGGGAACTTGTACCATAGTTCATGTTTACAAAAAATTCTGTTGTTTGTTCGCGTCACCAGACTGTGCCTAAAACTACAATACAAAGTACCTTTTCACATGAAGCTAATCTTACAGAAATGTAGAAGATATCATAGGAACAAAAGACAACCGAGGCGCTGATGACAAAAGGTGGTATTTTTGATCGTAACCGTGCTCTACTTGTCACCTGCCGGATGATTACACAACTATAGTGCAACGTCACAGGTAAGTTTTCTAGTATTAATATTACGCTCTTAACCATATGTTTTAGCTGACTTGAGGCTGGTACAATTTCCCGGATGGAAATGGGCACCTAACGAGATGCATATGGGGATTGCGCAAATCATCTGTTGTTGTTGTTGATTGATTTTCATGACACTTGGATACATTGGTCCTTGGGTGGTGTCCCACATGTTTGTGACCTCATGTGACCATGTGGTGACCTCTGCGAGTGACCTTTGTCCCCATTCGCAACTGTGACGGCAGATGATACATGTGTTCACTGTATATTTTAATCATGAAAGCGAGGAAGATATTGACTAGTGGACCATTGGCAATGGTGTTCATGCTGGTTTTATGTCATCAATGGCTGGAAAGGACCAATTACCGAAAAGGTCTATAAAACCCTGTGAATTGGAAGATAAATAGTATAGGGCATGTCCAGTTGAAGAAAATTGACACCAAGAATGAAAGATTTTGCATTTTGATAGTTTTTACTATGGTGCATGCAGAGCAAACAGAAAAGCTTTGAATATCACGGAGTGTTGGTGTTCCTGTCTGGCATTTAGTTTGGCAAACCTCGCCTTTGACTTATCTACAATGGTTACCACTAGGTTTTGTGTTTTCATGTTGGAATCATTTCAGATGTGTTATTTTTTAAAACCTGCATGATTCCTGCAAAATTAATGCAGAAAAATTTGATGTTCAAACTTAAAAGCCTACAGAGAATGGGAGAAATGATCTTCTGTGGGAGGCCAGGTTGCACCTTGGGATTTTTAGGCCTCTAATGTTGGTTTTAGATTCGTTGGTCGGTTATCGGGAGCACATTTAGTCGTAACCATTCGGTCAGTCCATTTCATATTCTTGTAGCTTTTCACGACATGAATGCAGAATTGGGGGAGTCAACCCCATGGAGGGAAAGAAAAGCACCCAAAGGGAAATCCAAATTAGGGGTTCATTCATAGTGTTTTGGGTATGAACGCTTGTTTATGCCCGAGGGCTTACAACGTTCGTACCCAAAATACTATGAATGAACCCCGTTCATGTATACCATACTTTTTTACTAACTATTACTTTCAAAATTAAATCATTACATATCAAATTCAGCCTGAAAATGCATGATTTTTGACCACTTTCGGCGTTCGTCACGGCAGCCATGCATAAACGTTCGTTTATACATGGTCACGTGACGCGTATTGACCAATCGCGTACGCCGATACATACGAGGTATACATGAACATCCATTACAGCATGAGAGGAAAACCACATCACTGCTAAGTTGAAACACAAAGGAATCAGGTGTCTGGCAAAGGTTATTCTCTGCTTCCCGGCAGCTGCTCTGCTACAGTGCCTACCTTTCTTGGAGAGTAAATAGAGCAGTGGTTCTCTAAATTCCATTTCAGTCTGCTTTGCAGTAGTTTGGATGTTTGTCTTTAAAAAATTACTGATCTTCCATCCAGCAAGCCATTTCCTCAAGGGATAAGAATTCTGCCTCGCTGGGCCTGAAACAGCCGTTGGTCTTTGTGCAGGGATGATAGGTACAAAAGACTTTTCTGCCATGTATCAGACAGGGAAAAAGCTGCTGCCCTAATGCTCAGTATATATGAAGTGAATCACTCTGTTAATACTAGTTTAAGATGAAGAAAGAGTGTGCAGTCATGGCAGGAGACCCTGGAACTAGATCTAGCCCTACCAGAAAGACAGCACCTGACCTAACCGCACTGTTTTCCAGCAATTTCAAAATGTAAACAAATCGTATCCCCTATTTTTCATCAAAGTCCATTTTTTTCACTGCCGTATTGGAAATGGTTGTAATAAAAAACCCTGAAAGTGGCTGAGCTTAAAGGTCCATGGCCCGATCGCTAATAGCCTCGTCCCCAGAAGCCCCAGATTTTACCGGAAGTGGTCAACATTTTGGTATCAGAAGAAAGCTACTATTTTTCTCATTTACCCTGTGGAATCTTAGAGCCAAAGGATCTTTGGTTTGGAAGTTATGAACGAAAATGTGACCCATTTTGGTCGACCAATATTAATTTTGTCTCTGATTTTACACAGTACTCTATGGGGCTTACAAAATCACGTTTTTAGCTCTCGCATCAAAACGGGTTGAAATATCGACCCAAAACTTTACAGATGGTGTTTTGGAGTGAAGGCCAATCTATCAAGATAAAAACTTCATATCCTTATATCGGGCCATCCCCCTTTAATGCACCGTATTTGTCAAGAAATGATGATTTTTCTGCATTGTTTACTAATAAAAGTTGGGATCCAACTTTTATTAGCCAACAAAACAGCCGTAAATGGCATCTTGAAGACCACTTTAAAATGCTTTAGTGTCTGTTTTTCACAAAGAACAGTAATATAAGGTGTTGATATGACTTAACACTAGCAATTTAGAGACAAAATTTGGAAAAAAATGACTGATTGTGGCTTTAAGGACCGTAAGATCAGAACCTAACTCACAAGTGCTCTATAGAAAGACTGGTATTATTCTAGCCTACAAAGCTGTCATGACACACAGATGAGTATCCACAGAATAGCAACCAGAGCAATATCACCTCATGCGTCGCTGGCTGTACTGTCTACGTCGTTACAGTAGCAATTCTGCATGTCGCAATTTTTGCATGTACAAAAATGGCCATTCATTCAAGGGGGTTCAATCTCCCAAATTACCTTAAAAGTGCCTTTAATCCCTCAATAGGACTAAATGAATCCTTCCAATTTGCTTATGCATTTCTTTGTTTTTTGGCCATTTTCAAGAATTAAAACCCGTAAGTATATTTTGCTAACAATTACAATGATTGATCTATTGGATTGGAAACACAGGGTGTAGATCCTGTGCCCAGGGATAGCTTTGGTGATCAGAGTGTAGGATCTCCACCGGAAGCTATTGGAGACAGATTTGCCATAAATAGTAATAAGATGATAATATCACTGTAATAACTCCATGATAATATGCTGTTGTTCAGAGTGCTGATTCTTGATATGTTTGTTTTTACAGTTAGCTGACATTTTGAAAATCAGCGGTTCGATTCTAGAATCACAAAAGTTTGATGTATGCATAGACAAAGGGACCTATGATGCCATTTTACTGGCTCAAGATGACCGGAATAAATTGAGAAAACTCTACAGAGAAAATGTCAGCCATGTGTTGACGGCTGAAGGCATTTTCATCATTGCATCCGGAAATTACACGATATCAGAACTCAAAGAATTCTTCTTGCCAGGTAGGTCAAGTTAAGCAGCTCCATATTTAGGGGCATTTCATTGTCTATGACCTTGTTCATCCAATTTAGATAAAAAAATACAGCAAGTAAACTTGCGCGATCCCCCTGGCAAGCTGGCAGTATAAACAAGTTGGTTAGTTGGGACAGTTGTCAGTTTACCTTTGACATCGTCCACATATGAAGGAACCCCTACTGCACCTTAACCCCACGTCTGATTTAAATCGGACTTCAACTTTTCGAAGACCTGAAAACGAATACCTAACCAAACTGGAACATGATCACAGCTGACCTTTGACCTTGGTATGTGACCATTGACCTCAAAAACAAATGAAGGAACCCGTATTGCACCTTTGACCCAAGCTAGGTTGTAATCAGACTTCAACTTTTCAAAGACCCTAAAAATGAAAACCTAACCAAACTGGAACATGATCTCAGATGAACTTTGACCTTGGTCCATGACCTTTGACATAATCCACATATGAAGGATTCCCTATTGCACCTTCAACCTAAGTTTGGTTTAAATCGGACTTAAACTTGTTGAAGGAGACGTGAAAAACCAAAACCTAACCAAACTGGAACTAGAACATGACCTCAGATGACCTTTGACCATGGTCTATGACCTTTAACATCATCCTTATATGAAGGAACCCCTACTGCACCTTGACCCCAATTTTAGTTTGAATCGGACTTAAAACTTTTTGAAGGACACACGAAAAACCAAAACCTAACCAAAACCTAACCAAACTGGAACTGGAACATGACCTCAGATGACTTATGACCTTGTTCCATGATCTTTGACATCATCCACATATGAACAAACCCCTATTGCGCTTTGACCCCAAGTTTGGTTTAAAACGGACATAAAATTTTAGAACAAGACGTGAAAAATGAAAACCTAACCAAACTGGAACACACACATACATACATACGGACATGTGCAACCCAACAATGGGGGATAATAAAAAATTGAGAATTTTATATCATCTGAAATGTTGGCCTGATTACATATACCAAAGCTAAAATGCAATTGAAATTTTTAAAATTCTGTAAATGGACAGAAATTAGCCACTTTGTTAGTAAGAAATATTTGCTCAGTCATAACATGAAAATGCACCATCAGAATTACCTGAAATTTAGAAATAGTTTTTTGAGAAAATTTATTGAACGATAACAAAAGTATTAGGATCACAAAATACATACCATATTTTTATAATATTCATTTTGAGGACCAACTTTAAAACAGCAAGAACAGTAAAATTGTGTACTAAATTAGCCCATAGGATAGAGTGTGTTAATTAATGTGGTACTCGACCCAAAATTGGGTACATGTGTGTGTCCACTGGTCAGGTGAATTTGAATAGTGAGGCATAACAAATAAGGTCTTGATCATGTTGATTAACCGGTATTCACAACCTTTATTGCAAAAAAGGGGTGTTTGTCACTGCGACTTGTTCCTGGTTTTGTAGAAGTGGGTTACAAATATGACCCATTTATATAATTCTGAAATTTCGACCCATTTATATATAGTTGGCTTTGAAATTTCGCACCATTTTCATAGTAATCTTTGCAAAATCGGCCCATTTTCATAGTAACTTTTTCCAAAAATCAGAAAATCAACCATTTTCATTGTGAATTTAGCGAAAATCAGAAAAATCGACCCATTTTCATAGTAAATTGCGACCAAAAATTGAAAAATGGACCCATTTAATAGAGTAGCAATGACCGTCCACTCAAAAGTTTTTTGTTTGGGGGGGGGAAAAACCCCCCCTCTTTTATAGTAGCATGGTTGGGAAAACGACCCATTGTTAAGTAAGGCGTGAAAATGTGACCCACATCAGCGCAACATATGTACCTCCCCTTTTCCACTGAGTAACCCCCCCCCTTACCCCCCACCCCGTGATTTTGACAACGGATCCTGTATTGATTTGTACCATGACACGGCAAATATGGTGCTTATAAATTTTATCTAATCTAATTGGTCCTTTCTGCCATTGATGGGATAAAACCATTGTAAGTTTCTGTTGGTGCTCTGCTATCTAGTTTTCAAGGTTATCAACACTAAACCGGCTGCCTAGGAAAAAAATCTTGGGTGTACCTATTTAACAGGCATCTGAAAAAACTGCTTTAAATCTCTGAAATGGGCCTAGATATATAGAAGTGATGAATCTCAAGCTGACATGGTAGACTAGTATGTTTTTTCAACTAAGTGGCATTTTGGACAGTGAATTGAGGCACGTTAACTCCGCGCTCATCAATTTCACATGAATTGCCCCCTTACTTATTTTAAGAGCGACTATGAGAATCTTGTGTTGCCGGCCTGACATGCGGCTAATTTGGTGCTTTGTAACTAAAAAATCGGTACTGCATATTTCAAAATTTGGTTATTTTCCTGATTTAGAGCACTGTATTTGGTGTGATAAATTGTTTGTTTCCTCAGAGTTTTTCAATAAATGGTCGACATTTATATAGCACCTTTCACAATGTATCATGGCGCTTTACATTTATTCCGCTGCCACTAGAATTCAGCTGCCTTAACAGCCCAAGGCCATATCATACCTTTAGGTGGCGCTCATGGACTGTATTCCCAACAGCTCCCCATTTTGCACCTGGGTGGAGAGAGAGGCAAGCGAGGTAAGTGCCTTGCCCAAGTGCCAACCATTGGCCTCAGCGGGACTCGCACCCAGGACCTTTGGGTCTGAGTCGTCGTTGGTATCCACTGGAACAATGTGCCCCCTAAATGTTAGAAACGCGCTCAAAGTTTTGCCATTTGGTCCATATACTACTGTGTATAAAGTGAGTTAGTGGTGTGTAACCTATAACTGCCTTGCTTTTGTGATGAAAATTTTGTGGATTAAAAATCCAGAAAGTCCAAAGTTAGTTTTCTTCACTCCTAGCCGAGCACCGGCAAAAACTGGTTTTGTGCCCAATCGTGGCATGAGTTGGGTCAGTTTTGGTCTATAGCTTCTTACACCTCCCGTTGCGTTCTCTTAATGTCTGAGTTCATTGTATTCTGTCTGATGTTAAAGTGACAGGAAGGAGATTTTTTAGAATATCAATTTTCTCTCAAATTGCACTTGATCGTTGTAGACCACCTCCTGAGAATGTTTCGAAGGTTTATTTGGCAAATAAGCACGAAAGAAACTCAAACCTTGTTTTTAACTGCTTGCTATTCTCAACTTCCCTATAGGAAACATGCTTTGAAATTCTGGTTGTACGACAGAAATTACTAAATCATCACTTATTACATAAAGACGAGGTATCTTCTTATTCACTCAGGTGTGATCTAATCATTGCAACTTCCAAATATGCACACAACCGTTTCGAAAAAAATAGGGCGCTTCTCTCTGGAAATTTTCCTCATGTCTCCTTTAATTTGACAGATCATGTCTATTCGCTGATGTGTGAGTGTGCATTTTGTGCGGGGGGTGCGGGTGCAGGGTGCGGGGTGACTAATTTGCGGGTGCGGTGGTGAATATTTGCGGGGTGATGTTTGGCGGGGTGATTATTTTGCGGGTTAATTATTTGCGGGGTTAATATTGCGGGGTGAATATTTTGCGGTGTGAATATTTGCGGGGTTGATATTGCGGGGTGATTTTTTTTGCGGGGTGTTATTTGCGGGGTGATTATTGCGGGTGATTATTTGCGGGGTTATTTTTTCGGGGTGATTATTTGCGGGTGATTTTTGGCGGGGTGTTTTTTTGCGGGGTGTTTTTGCGGGGTGACTTTTTTTGCGGGTGACTTTTTTGGGGTTTTTTTTCTTTGCAGGGTGATTTTTTGTTTTGCGGGGTGATTTGTTTTTGCTAAAGGGGGGTGATAGAGTTTATGCCAATCTGCTGGTTAGTTATCTTATGGAACATTTTGTGAGAAACAAAAAAGGTGCTCGTTATTCTATAAACTTATTGGAAAAGTGTATAGCAATATTTTTGCTTAAGGAGTAACTATTTTCTCTTTCATATAGCTGAGCATGCAACAGGAGGCTTTATGTGTGGTTTTTTCATAAGATTCCGTTGGCCGAATGTGATTATAGACACCAGAGATTCCTTAGTGTTTTAAGACACTCATGATACCAATATTTTTAACTTGTGACAGTGGCAGAAATCTGTCAATAGAAGTTGTTTTGTTCTGTATAGGCTTGTACTTGTTGGTCACTTCATATAAGTAAATCTGATATTTAATGAATTGAAGTTCAATACACAAACTTGATTAAAAGCTGTATTGAAGTATGTGGTAGTAAATTATTGGCGAAAACAGATAGATTGGCAAAGAGATTTCCAGCCAAGATGACACCTCTAATTGGATTTGGCCTCAGAGTCCCCCCCCCTTTCTGGCCATTTTCTTCTCTTTCAACATTCCAGTGGGCGGGGTTAAGCAAATAATGGCACACATTTTTGAAGAGCGCCCCCAATTTTTCAAATTTGATATTTTGGCAAAGTACGTGGTATTGTCGATGAAAACTATACCCTGCGAACGAGAATGCTAAAAAAAAATGCGTATTTTTTCATAAAATCAATCGATTTTGTAATTGAATGTGGAATCCTAATTGGAATTAACGGCGGAGCTGGAATTGCTATTTCCTACTTTTATGTCCGTCCATGATGATAATAGGGGCCAAAACCTTGAGAAAGAACTTCTAACTTGATTTGCCGGAACCATAAACAACTAATGGATGAGCGTATACACGTACATGGTGCTATTTCCCGGTATTTCACATTGAAGGGGCCTTTTTTCCAGCAGCCGTTGAATTATTAACGGGATCGCCAATACTAATTCCACTTAACAAATTTCCTTCGTTTGTGAGACACCCACCTTTTCGAGCTTAACCATTCCCAGGTATGGTTAAGGTACTAGCCAGTTACCAATGCAAACCGTGTAAAAATCTCAATTTTTTTGGAAAAATTTCGGATTTCCCACTGCATGATTTGGTTGGGGTAGACCTCTTCCCCGTTTGCTTGGAGTGTAGTGGGTTGGGTATTTAGTTGTGTATGTGCTCTTCTGCCCTCGCATGTAACTTTTGTAGGGTTATCATATTTTGCATATACAAAAAAATACAAAAATATCACCCCTCAAAGTCACCCTGCAAAAAATATCACCCCGCAAAGTTACCCCACAAAAAAAATCAACCCCACAAAAATCACCCGCAAAAAAAATCACCCCGCACAAAAAAAAATCACCCGCACAAAAATCAACCCCGCAAAAAAAACAAATCACGCCACCGTGACCCCGCAACCCCAATCACTCACCACACACCCCCACCGCAACACCGACCTCCACCCCTCAACCCCCCCCCTCCCTCCCCCCCGCAAACCCCCCCCCCCAGCCCCTACCGCCCTAGTCCACCCCCCCCCACCCCCTCCCCTCCTGCCCCCGACCTCCCCCCTCCACTTCTTCCATCCCCCAAGCCCCCCTCATCCCCCCCTCCCATCCTCCCGGCCCACAGCACGGCCCCCCTCTCCCCACCAACTTCTCCCCGACGACACCGACTCCCAACCCCGACTCCCCCCATCCCCTCAAATGAAGGAAAGAGTCGCAAACCCCGCAATTATTGACACTGAGGTAGTGCCGTTAGTATCCATTGTTACTGGTTTTTTCCATGCCTTGGCTCATGCCCTGTTCCGAATAAATGTTTACCTTGGGATTTGTGTTGTGATCATGTGATCAGTGTCTCGAACCAATTTGCGTAGCCATTTTCCCTGACCAATGGTTCTTTTCTAACTGCCTACATCAGCAAATTGTGAAAAAATCAGTGCTTAAGTGGGCCCGATGGTGTATATGACTTGGAAAGTTATTTTAACTTCAATAAATTAAAAACATTTGTTTTTTCTTTCTTTGTTTGATTTTTTTCAGAGTTTGAGGTGAGAGAAAACATACCACACCTACATTCAGTTTTTTTGGGATGACAAAAATGGACCACTGTAACAACATTGTATTCCGTAAAAGACTGTCACAGAAAATGCTTTCTTACTAACTAAGCCACTCTGATCCCTATTCTGTACCAATCAATTCATTTTTTGTTTCAATTTTGTTTGACTACAATTTTGTGTGTGCATGACACGCATTAGTCACACATGTATCAGTGCATGCACAGCCGTTTACACATAACACTTACACTTTTTCACACATGCATAAGCTGCGTCGCACACACACATATACTCAAGACACGCATCCTGTGTATCCACACACACACAAGCCATGCATGCACACATGGTTTTTGCATGACGCACACACTACAAAACCATATCCTTACACCAGTATACTTATAGGGTAACCATTTTTATCTATATTAAAAAAAATTGAACATGTCAGTCCCGTCTTATATATCTTTTAATACATTGGGTTATTTTTATCCCCCTTGCTTGAAAAGCAGTAGGGGGATTTTCGTTGCATGTCCCGTATGTTGTGTGTGTGTGTTCCAGTTTGGTTCGGTTTTTTCGTTTTTCACATATTGTTTGAAGTTGAAAGTCTGATTTAAACCAGACTTGTGGTTAAGGTGCGTGGGGTTCATTCAGATATGTGGATGATGTCCAAGGTCATAGACCAAGGTCAAAGGTCATAGACCAAGGTCACAGGTCACTGAGGTTAGTTGTATGGTGGTATGTAATATGGGGGGGGGTTGCGGTTTGGGGGCATGCCAGGGGGGTCAGGGGGGCTGGGCCTCCCATATTGATTTCGACGGTTGAGATGAACCCCGTCGGTTGACCCATTTTCTGTCCGTTCAGATGATGAAATTTCTCCCCCCATCAAATCCTAGCACGCCACTGATGTGTGTGCGTCCAGTTGTTAGTTTTTGTTTTTCACGTCTTGTTCGTGAAGTTTGAAGTCCGATTTACCAGACTTGTGGTACAGGGGTACAATAAGGGGGTTTCATTTCCTATGTGGATTAATGTCAAAGGTCCCTACCCCAAGGTCAAAGGTCAACTTAGGTCATATTCCAGACTGCCATCTTGGCCAGGGATGATGCAATTTTACTGCTGTTTTTTAAATTTATATCATTTCCTCCGATGTGGAAATTCTATTTGAAATTCACACCACCATGGGCAGTGGAAGAGTTAGGTAAAGTCTTAAACAAGGCATATGGATTCAAGTTGTGCTTAGAGCACCAAATTTTTGCACAAATCCTGTTGAATCGCTTGGCATTTATGTGAGGGCTGTAATTTGGAATGTCAAACTTGAAATTATTTTTAAAAAAGGTTTTTATCTTTTTTTAAAAACAAACTGAATTTAACATTATAAAGTCTGCAGATTTGGCTCATCACCATTGTGGCCATCTTGGATAGACAGGGGTGTGACCATTTAGTGGTTGACCCTGAATGAATTTAGCAGACTTACACAATAAAGTACTGATTCACATGCCCTTTATTCTTAAGGCTGCCCAAATTCATCAGGGTCACCAGTGAGTGACCCGTGTTTACTCTATATAACACGATATTACCGGTAATAATTTTCATTAAGATTTTCATTGTTTCAAGGGGATTAAAATGTTACAGAGTGGTTTGTCACAAATCAACAACTCTGCATCTGATGCCTCCACATATTTTTTTAATCCCTCAGAGCAGCTTTCACAGTATAAAAATAATCGGACTCATGGAGGCATCATTGTCGATTCATGATGAACCACTGTAACATGTTTCAATCCTTAAAGGTACTATCAGTGATTGCTAAATTAGAAAATCGAAAAAACCATGAAAAATCAGATTTTTGCATGTCTGTAACAAGTATAGATATGCTAACATACCCTACAAGTGCTAAGACTAAAAGCAACCTAGTAAGGATAGTCATTACTATCCGTACGGACATTTAGTACAACACGTAACTGGACGGGGATTCATATCTTTGAATATTGCTGTTTTATTCCTTTTCTATCAATATCTTAGTTGCAAAAAAATAACTTACGAGAATTGTATACACTTATCCTTCGCTTTTAAGCTAATTTTGTAAATTTCAAAATATGTTGACTTTTTTGATTGATCACTGATAGTGTCTTTAATTGTTTTCATCAGGTGGATCTTTTCTTTGTATTTGGGTAGAATTAACTGGATGCAGAGTGGTTAATTGAGATTGTTTAAATCAGGGGCAACATTGTTTTCATCCAAGTAAAATTAACTGGATGTAGAGTGGTCATTCAAGATTGTTTAATCAAGAGCAACCCTTTTTGTATTCACATTGAATTAAAGGCACTATTGCTAAATCAGAAAATCAAAAAAATCATAAAAAATCAGTTTTTTGCATGTATGTATTAAGTACGGGTATCCTAACATACCCTGCAAATGATAAGACCAGAAGCAACCTATAGTAGATTCAACCCATCGTGTCACCGGAGGAAAAGTTTTGGACAGCGTCGATTAGTTGGGAGAGGAGGCAGAATATTTGGCCCGATTCACCTGTTTCATGAACTAAGATAATCTGGCCTTTCAAGTTTACACAGAGAATGCCAAGACTTGTGTGTTCATCCGAATCCTTCGTATCCAAAGCGCGGGCGCGCAAAAGTCAGTAACATTCAACTCACCTGTTACATTGAAAACCATTGAAATAAAAGCAAATAGATTAGTCAGAATGTATTGAGTTTACGTTGACTTGAATGATTTCATTAAGCACAGAATTGATTTTCTCTGCTATTAGACTACATCCTTCAATAGATTCAGCGTGGAATTTTAATTTCCATCCACTGCACATCCCCTCATTCAATGGCTATACCTTCGGAAAGTACTAGAGGTGACACGATGGTAATCTACTATAATGATGACAAAACCAAATTTTAGTAATTCTGTCCATACAGACACTACTACAACACGTAATTGAATGGAGTTATCGTATCTTGGAACACTGTGCCGTTTTCTCTCCTTTTCTGTCAATTCTACATCTGAAAAAGTAACTTATGAGAATTCTGCAGACTTATTATCCTCCCTTTTAAAGCTATTCCTGCAAATTTCAAATATTTTGACTCTTTCTGATAAATCACTGATGGTCTTTTAACTGGACACTGAGGGTTTATTTGAGTGTGTTTTTTAAAATCATTAGCAACATTTCTGAGCATCCAGTAGAATGTAAACTGGATGCAGAGGGGGTATTTGAGATATTTTCAGGGGCGGATCCAGGATTTCTCTATAGAGGGGGTGCCAAATTTTTTCTCCACTCAGTTGAATTCGAAGGCAGAGAGGGAAGAGGGGGTTACCAATTTCCACAGCGTTGGTTCGTAAGTGCACCCTCCACCCTGCGTACCGTCATTCTGCAACATCTATAAAGGGTGGCCCAGGGTCCCAGTGCATAAAAAGGCCATTTTCATACATTTACAATGCGCCCAGTGCCCCCCACCGTGCCTATGTGCGCCGGTGTCCTAGCTCTGCAAAAAATGGGGGTGGGGGGGGTGTCCGGGGGGTGCGCCCCTAAATCCGCCCTGATTTAAATCAGGAGGCAACTAATTTGTATTCAAGTGATTACTGACACCGGTGGGTTATTTGAGAATTGTTTAAATCCGGAGCAACATTTCTTTGTCATCCAAATAGAATTGACTGGATGAAGGTGGGTATGTGAGATGATTTAATCAGGTAGCAATCTTTTTTTTTATTCAGGTAAATTAACTGACACCGAGTGGGGATATTTGAGAGTGTTAAATTAGTGCAATCTGTTTTGCACCAAATAGAATTAACTGGATGCAGAGTGGGCATTTTGAGATTCTTAAATCAGGAGCAACTTTATTTTTACCTCATAAAAGCTTCTAGATAATCCTTCTGAACTCAAAATGGATATACAATTTGGGATGATGTAAAATGCAAGTTCTTTCTGAACTATTCCTTTCAAGTGATTTTTTGTGCAGCTAAAAGGCCAAACGTTTTAAGCTAAAATTAAAAATAAGCAATCCATGTTTATGCCCAATCAGGTGTCTGAGATTCTAAAACTATTGGTAATTAATGTATTGCCTATTAAAGTTTTGAAGGGGGTTGGGATATTATAAGTGTTAAACAGAGTGCTGCACAACTTTATTTTCCACTTTCCAATATATTATCCTATATTATAGTACTTAGGCCTAATTTCTTATCAATTTCTCGATTTTGTTTACATTTTGGTGAGCATTCAAGTCAATGCATGTTGATCTCACATAGATTGTGCTTGTGTAAGTTGGCTATTTAAAGGCTGACTCGTAGATTTTCTGTGAGGGTGGTGCCCTCATTTTTTTTTTCTAAGAATCCTGCTTTTGCATGTACATAATTCTTGTCTACATACTAATCCCTGTGTGAAATCGCTAAATCTCAATCACAATGTCCGTCATATAGAAATCAGACTTATTAGATAAAATTTCTTTCTGATTCCAGAATTTTTTGTTATACACAGTAACGTATGGCACTGTTATACTATACTAAGTGTTTACTACAATGCAAAATGACATCCAATGTCATCTCAATCGTTTGGGAATTGAGCTTTTTTATTTAGGTTACTCTATCTTTAGTTCTAGTAACTACTGTTTAATTATTAAAGAGACAAAGGAGATTTTCCGAAAAACGCGCCTAAATTTGTTCCTCGAACCTAGGTTTTGACATACTTGGAATGCTTACCATGGATTAGATCACACCTGACGTGAATATGCCGAATACGCCGTGTTATTATAAGATGATGATTTAGGTAGTTTAGTCAAAGCATGGTTTTCTATGGAGAATGAGTTACGATAGCAGGCAATTCAAAACAATGTTTGCGGTTTTCTTTGCACCTTGTTTGTCCAATAAACCTTCAAACGTCCTCGTAGTGTCTACACCGATCCAGTGAAATTTGAAGAAAATTCATATCCTAAAAAAATCTCCTTCACTTTAATACAACCCAAAAAAAAATCTCTGATTCCACCTTTAAAATGGCAACTCATCATATACACACCAAACACAGTCCACCAACAGCCAGTGACAGTGCCAGGGGTATGAAATTGGCGTAAACTTAAAAGTGCAAAAGAGAGATTTCAAGCAACCACATTTTCGTAAGATTTCATATAGATTAGATCTATAGCTTCCCTATCCTTTATATTTTTGGTTCAGAAATTTACCTTAAAATCAAACAAAGGTGATTGTATATTGCTTATATTCTCAATAGAAAAAACATAGCTGAATTTCGTATTTGCTCCTACACAAAATTACCAAGACCGTTCTCAGCTTAATCCTTACAGATGGGATATTTTTGATATAAGGCTTTACAAAAAACCATGTCCAAAATCAAATGTTCATCACATTTTTTGGGGCCATCGTCATTTGAAATCTCTCGTTGCACCTTAAATGTTCTTACCTATATAGTTAACCTCTTCTACCGAAGGGGGGGGGTGGTTCCACCCCCCCTTCAAGGTTTTTTCCCGCTTGCTAAAAAACCCCCTTTTTGGTGGCAATTATTTAATGTAATTGTCAATTGACATGTTCCGCTCCTTTAATCCAAAAACAAACTCACCGGGTATAGGTAAGATACAGGTGATCCCAAAGTGATCGATAGGGGGGTGGGGGGGTGGTCCACCCCCCCCTCCGGAAGATAATTACCAACATGCCTATCACAACACAGAACATCACAGACACTTGATTTTTTGGTACCAATAGATAGATATGGTCTCTCCTCTTTCCATGATACCAAATAAGTACCAACATGCCTAGCATTTACGTCACAATGACGTCATAAAAGTTTGCATGTCAGCAAACTGTGCCAGTTCCATAGACTCACACAGTGGAAAATTCATTTTTTCGCGCCAAAAAGGTTAGGAAAAACAGATTTTCATCGCGGTTTTTTGACTCTACTTGATGGGAAATGACTAGTTTTATATAATGACTCATGTTAGAGCTATAATAGGGTGTTTGAGTCCCTAAAATTGCGAATATCAAATTTCCACCTATCTTCAGTATTTTCGTGCTTTTCTCAACATATGACGTCATGTGACGTCATAATGGGATGTTAGTACTTATTTTGGTACCAATGGAAAAAGAAACTCTAAGCTAATCCTTTGGGTACCAAATTTACAGGAATCGGGTGTTCAGTAACGAAAATCACAGGTGGGTGGTACCACCCCCCCCTTCGGGAGTTTGTTACAAAAAATGGCTCCGGTAGACGAGTGGTTCAATCAATGAATGTTTTTGCCCCTCCTGTGGATTTTAACCTGGCACCACCCCTGGTCACAGCCCATTATTGTGGTCCCTTGTCTTCTTATAATGGCCTTTCTCATGTCGTGATACTGTATTCCTTGATAATGATCACGGTGGGTGGTTGTAGAGTATTCTTCAAGATCACCTGGCAATAAGTGGGACATTTTACTTCGTGTTTTTGTTGGTACTAACAACTTTGCACTACGTACCTGGAAAGAAGGAGATGTCGTCAAGTGACAATGCTCTCCGAGCATTAAGAGTTCAGGTTTAGGGTATAGGTTAGGGGATTAATGGTGTAATGTATTAATGCTAGCGAGTGAAAACTGTAGGCTGAAAACATCCCAATAGCACTGTTTATTCTAGTCGCATTTGTTTCTGTGTTTGGGGCTCTCTCTGATTCTATTCTTTCTAACTTTTGTATTCTTCTTGTGGGAAATTTTGGATTTTTCAACAAACTTAAAAACATTTTAGGGCGGTATCAGGAAGATATTTTTCAGATATTTATAACACATTCAGATATTTGTATAAAAAAAAATAAGAATTTCTACTCTTTCTGACCCCAAATTGAGACTTGAAGAATTGTAGTATCAAAGAATTTTAAAATTATTTTACAAGGAAAACATTTTTCTATAATAAAAGGAACCTGTGAAAAGATAATAGCACTGGTTGCCAATCATTGTATTTTGTGTTTAAGAGAACTTTGTATTTATATGTTTAAATGTTTTTAGTTAGAATAATGGTAACAAAGTTTAACTGAACACCAGAATAAACTTGGCTCTTTGCAATACAACTTGTTTTCTCAAACTATGTTATTTCTTAGTTTTTCTGTTGCTAGTAATACTATATTGTTTTCTACCCCAACATGAAGAAAAGCATTTACGGCTCAGTCACGTAGCCGAATATTCGCTAGAAACCACTCCAGACGGCTCAAGACTGGTTTGCCGATTGGCCATTTTTGAAAATTGTATTTTTCGTTTTTCGTCTGTAGTTTTGGCAAGGTCTGGGACTGTCCTGTACAGTCTTTGCGTCTTGTTGGTCATGGAGCATTGGCAAATGTCAAAATTCCGCCTACAATTTTTTTTCCCTCACAGCCTAAAAAATTTTTTTTTAATTCGGAAGGTCCGCAATGTACACGAGCAGTTTTGGTAGCAGTATCTGATCTTTTGGCGCGCATCATGAGTGGCAGCCGCATATCCGGACTGGCTTTTTTGAAGGGGACCCCGGGGCGGAAGGACCTCTAATAGCCGGAAATCCCTGATTTTGCAATGTTTTGGGCATGAAACCCGGGGGGAGCGCCCCCAAGCCCCCCCAAAATACACCACTGAGTGGTTGTGTGCAGTTGGAAAGTGTCGGCAATGAGTCTGCTCATGCAAAAGAAAGTGCAGCCAATTTTCAACAAAATCATGTTTTTGCATATGACATAATGCTTGTTCATATACCATCACGTGTAAATAACTAACCTCAAGCAAAGTCCTTCAACATAGAAATCGCAACTTTGTCATAAAATTAGGGATCCGGAATATTTATTAACAACGTATCCTATGGCACTGGTTATACTGTACATCAATGTTTACCGCAGGAAAATGCAACTTTGGAATTAAAGGAAATATGTCAAGATTTTTGTCAAGCTCAGTTTGACTTTACATTCATAAAATATATGTACATACCTCACGAATTCCCGAAAAAATAATACAATTTGATGTAAAATAACAAAATAGAGGCATTTTAATTTGTTGCTTTTTTGACATACGAGAAACGGGCGGAATTTTTCGCCACGGCTTATTGTATCCAAAGCGCCCAATTTTGCTCTCCTTCGTGACGTCAAAGTGATGACCAAAAATCGTGTTGACTCGAATTTGTTATTGCTGACACTGTAATATTGTGGATTAATGAAAGTAGTAATAAAATTATAAAAAATAAGTTAGCAGAATGACCTATTTTGTTTGATTTTCGTTGTGTTTAATTATTATTAAGTGGCAACACTGCGATATGATGGTTACAACGACGTAAAGTATGGATGGTCCAGCACTTTGACGTCACCATTTTGTGCCTGCGATGTGATTTGTCGGATCGTTTCGAGTACGCTTATTGGGCGGAAAATTAAAAGGGCAAAATTATTTATTTTTTGCTTTTTTTAATTTTTACATTATTTTGATTTATATGTATCTAACGTTAATTAAGCGTTCCATCCATACCAAATTTTTTCGTCCCAATATTCATAATCATGACATATTTCCTTTAAGCATTTTAAGTGACTATCTTTAAGTTCTAGGTGACTTGTAACTTGTGGGTATGTCTCGGATACCATACTTGTAACAGACCTGCAACAATCCTGGTTTTTGAATGAGTTTTTTATTCATTTTTCTGATTTAGCAAATCACTGATGTGCCTTTAGCTCTTTGTAAAGTAAGGGGGGACGACCTGTGTACACAGAATGAGTGCCCGTCTCTCTCCTAAGCGTTTTGGGCCAGAACTCCACATATAATGTTGCTGGAGGGGGATCGCCACACCTCCACAACGAGTCTGTTACCTTCCACACATTAAATAATGCCGTAACCCCATTTATACACTGGGTAGAGAGTAGTAATTGACGTAAGTAAAGCCGTCCTTACTCAGGGCGCGAACACATTAACTAAAGCCGTCAGCGGGCTCGAACCCACAACCTTTGGCATGCGGTTCGGGTGCTTTATATCCACTGGACCACATGAACGCTTTGATCTGGGTCAATCTGGGTGTTCCCATGACCCATAATACATAGCATGGAAAAAAAAAAAATCAGGGGGCAGCTCACCCCCCCTTGTGGGAAATCCTTGTCCCTCCCCCAGAAATTAAGTGCTTTATGTCCTATGTGCCATTTAACAGCAAAATCACAAGGCCTATTTGCATCAACCTCCCCTGAAATATAATGTGCCCCCCATTTTTTTCCCCTTCAAATAGCTGGTTTATGCATGCCCATATCGCACCCTCGTCTCATCTATTATTCACAACAAATTCTGAATATAACCCTTACAGTTGAGTTGATTCTTCTTCATGTCCCAACATGTTGGAATAAGAAATATTGCTTTTAAATAACATGACAAATTCAGGATTTTTGTTAGATATCATGTTTTGTGTTAAATCAACGGCTACGTCTAAAATTGGGTTTTTTTTTTGTTTTTTGTTTGTTTTTTTTTTTTTTTTGTTTTATTTTATTTCTTGGCCCACCATCGTGTGATGCTGCCTTGCACATCAAGTACCCCCTCAGTCTATATACAGGAGCGTCTAACCGAATAACATGGATGAAGTTTTCTATACAAAGTTGGCCAACTTTCCAAAAGTGTAATAGGTAGAAAAATCATAAAAAATGAAAGAATTAACCATTGCAAACCAGTTGTGCGGAAACATAATTTTCATCCCGAAAACATTGGTCTGCATACATCATCAACGTTTTTGTTTTTTTTTGGGTTTTTTTTTAAACAATGTTTATTCTGAAAGCCATGCAATCAACTCAATGACATCTCGGACTGGGCACCCTGTTGGCCAACAACAGAGGGCGCTATGTTGCAAAATGTAAGCAGGGGAGGGGGCCAAGAAAGCCAATTCAGAGTTTGCCACTGAGTTTAACACCGTAAAAGCGAAATCTTGGACGAAAAATTCTGAATTTTTATTATAGTCACGGAATATTCTTATTCCAAAAACGTTGGAGTTGAAGAATCAACTCCACTGGAAGGGTTATTTCTGATTTTTTTCGTAATAAAAAACGAACGAGGACGAGGGCATATGTGGTCCAATGGAAACACCACGAACGACCCATGTCAAAGCACCCAAATTGGTTTGTGGTTTGCACTCCGTATTGTTGTAAGTTCTTTGCATTTTTGGTGAATTGCATCATGAATGAGGCGTGGCCGCCACCGCAGTGATGGAAAGTGTCTCTACTTCTTCATCTGAACCCAAACAGCAAGCTATGCACCTGCTGAGATCTGTGTCGATCTCAATCTTGTTCATCTGAAGTGGAGTGATAGTACAAACCTGGTGATACACCTGTCAAAGAACACGTAAATCTCTGTTGAATTGGACGCTGTTTACACAGCCAGGGTTTTTATGTGACCGGTCGAGTCCTTTCGGCACAAGTGGGTTCATACCTTCGGAGTTGAAGATGGCTATATTAAACTCGGTGGTAACGATCTGTGTATGGGCGTTTCTCACGTGTCCGTATTACTCACTACCAGCTTGTTGCGAAAGAGTTCCCGACGTTGGCACTGTGAGTTTCATATTATTGTCAATGGGTCTACTACGAATGTTTGGTGTTTATTGTTGCGGCCTTATCACACTGTGGGTCACAACCGGGGTCACAACATAACTCAGAAATGAGAAAAGATTACTTCCTGGATGTATGAAGGTCAAGCAACAAAACAAACAACCAAATGGAATGCATTGGCAACTACTAGCTTACTGAGATTCAAACCAAGCCAATTTAAAGAGATTTAGACCAAGGCTAGAATATGAATATGGGTTTTAGTCTTGAATGTTGAAGATAAATTGTTACCAGTGGGGTAAATGTGTGTTGATAGAAATTTATAGGATAAAGAGATTTTGCTGACAAGTAGTCTAGCAGGCCAACATGCAAATTGCCTCTGTACAAAAATGCCATTTAGAACCTAAAAAGTGTCATGTAATTCAAAATTAGAACAAAATGCATGTGAAGCAATTTACATTAAATATGGTAAAATGAGGTTATTTTAGTAAAAAAGCAAAAATGCACAGGATCGGCATGGGGGGGGGGGCTGGGATTTATGCCTATGCGCAGCAGTGGCTGGAAAAATGCCAAATTGCCCGGGAACACAATCAAAATTTCCCTTACAATTCTTATTTCTATATTTTATACATGACAAAAAATTCCTCCACATAGGAAAAATTTATCGGAAAAATCCCAGGTTCCTAAGTTCCGCACTTTTTCCAGGCTTGTGTATGTGCCTGGTATCCTGGATACTTAAAGGTCCATGGCCCGATCGCTATAGCCTCGTCCCCAGAAGGCCCCAGATTTACCGGAAGTGGTTCAACATTTGAATCAGAAGAAAGCTAACTATTTTTCTCATCTAACCTGTGAAATCTTAGAGCCAAAAGCAGGTTGGTTTGGAAGTTATGAGCGAAAATGTGCCCCAATTTGGCGACAATATTAATTTACACATACTCTATGGGCTTACAAAATATTTTGTAGCTCTCGAATCATAACGGAGTGAAATATCGGCTGCGAAACTGTAATATTGGTGTTTTGGAGTGAAGGCCAATATATCAAGATGAAAATTCAATCTTGAATTCGGGCCATCCCTCTTTAACTATTTTAACAAGGAAATTCTTTGCCATTAAAATAGGTGCAACGAGATATTTCAAATAACATCTGTCCCAAAAAAATTGAAAATTCTGATTTTGGTTACTCGTATAAAGCTTTAGATAAAAATATCCCCATCTGTAAGGATTAAGCTGAGAAACTGTTTCTGGGTCAAAACCCATTATCGTGCGCCGCAAGTTGGAAATGACAAATGAAAAAAAATGAAATTCAACAAAATAAATTATAAGATTCAAAAATGAAAGACAGTACCTCAAAGTTTCTTTTTGAAAAATATCAAAATGTAAAATCCTGCGAACTTTATGTTCACAAAACGTTCAACTTAGTTCTTGTATTTTCCTTAAGTAAAACTACGGGTATCAGTGATTTAACAACAAAATGAAGAATGTCAGTCACAAAGGTACACTGTAATACGTCGAGTCGTGTTTATAATTACGGACTTTATGTAGGTTTGATTTATAGGTATAGTAAATACTATTCCATGCGATCTGAAATTATTTTTGGGCACTTTAACTCCTAAAGTTGAATCATTTTTAGATCAAATTAAAGGGGGATGGCCCGGATTTTTTAAGGATATGGAAGTTTTCATCTTGAATAGATTGGCCTTCACCCAAAAACCCCACATTAAAGTTTCGCGCCGATATTTCAAATGCGTTTCATGTGAGAGCAGAAAAACGTGATTTCGTAAGCTCCATAGAGTAATACTGTGTAAAATTAAATGGTCACCAAATTGGGGTACATTTTCACTCTTACTCCAAACCCAAACATCCTTTGGCCCTAAGAGTTCACAGGGTAAATGAGAAAAAATAAGTAGCTTTCTTCTGCTGATACCAAAATATTTTACCACTTCGGGTAAAATCTGCGGTTCTGGGGACACGAGGGGGGCTATTAGCGATCGGGCCAAGGGACCTTTAATACACATGACTGCTTTTTTGTTTCTTGTATTTTTTATTATCTTTTACCCTGAAGTTGGTCTTCTGTTGTTTCAAATGATCATTTGGTTGCTTGCTCTCCACATTGGCTATTCATTTACATTGATAATCAATTTACTATGAATGTTCATGAAGGACAATTTATGTACGTATGTTATCAGACACGTAAGGTTACACAATCAAGCTACGCTCTACATGGGGGAATAACGAGGAAATTAAATCATATTAATGTTTATGTCTAAGGGTTTGTTTTACAATCAGGGTACTTCGGCTGCTGAACACTACAATGTGACCCATTAAAAACAAGTCTGGTTACTGTTTCTAAATTGTACTTGCCAACTTAAAGACCACCAAAAACACTTAACTACCGATTGCAATAAACCATTTGAAATGCTTGTGCTAACAAACAATATGTACATATGTATGGAAATGTTAAAATCACTGTCTCATTCAATGAAGGCTAATATTTGAGTAGATTCAGATCTGTCATAAAGAACATTTAGGACAACATTCAACATTCAGGAATAGCATTTGAAGCAAGGTAATTGGGAGGGAATTATTCCAGAAATTAGTGGTAAATTCCATCAAAAAATGTCCCTCTCCGAATTAAGCTAATAAGCTTAAACTAAATTGACAAATTGATTGTGGTAATTGCTGGGATGTCAAAACTAAGGTTATGTTCTACACATTTGGTAAATAAAACACATAATAGCTACCCAATTACGTTTCTTGTATCATATGATCAAATGTAAGAGTCAGTTGTTCCGTCAAAATATGTCCTTTCGAAAAAAATGAAGTTTCACTAACCATTAAAAAATTGTTCCTGAACACCTCACACCTCAAAGTTTGGAACATTATTGTTTGAATATCTAACAATACAAAAAACATTAATTACTGAAAATTAATCCAAAGCATTTGTTTTCACCTCAAATGTAGAAATGAATGATGTGTTCCGTCAAAATATTGTCTCTCGAAAAATGTAACATTTCATCAATCATAAAAACAGTGTTCATGAAGAATGCGAGCATCCAAAAATTTGGGAAAAAAATTAAATTATAATTCTTGGCTTGCCCTACAATGCAAAAAACATCAATATTGAATATAGAATCATGACACGTCTAGGATGTGTGTCACCTGCATTCCTTATAGCAAAAGCGTCCTCGTCGCGGCCCTGGTACAGAATTCGGCAGGTCTATCTTCGGGTTTTATGTCATATTTGCCGGCTATGCTCACTAATTTTTGCTTTTTTTAGATGCTCTTAAGGTTTTTTTTAATTTGTTAATATTCTGCATTGTTATATTGATCAGCTGGTCTATGCCATTATACTTGGGTTCTTTTTGAAAGGCCGGTATTTTAGACGTGTTCGCTGACCTTGACTTGCTGAACACAGCTCTGATCCTTTTTACTAAGCACTTCTGTATAAGCTATCTGTAATTGTATTCTTGGTATTAAAATTAGAATTTGTATTTTAAGAAATTGAATTTAATTCTTTTTTTTTTTAGTGGTTTTCTGTAATGTTAGTTTTTGGATTAATCATGAAATTAATTAGACAGAGAGCACATCGGGGAGGGAGCACATGAAAACGTTTTAGAATCATGCCAGTAGTGACGTCACGTCACCAAACATTCAACAGGGATGATCGTACCTTACCATTCCACATTCCCGGGCTAACCATTGACAAAAAATTTTTTTTTTTTAATCCATATATCCACCATCAGGATCACGACAGCACGCAGCTGTCAGACATTCTAAAAACCAAAAAGGGTTCCCATCATGACTGGGCAATCAACACGGAACTCCAGCACCATCGTTGACATCCTAAACATAATGAAAAATCTTCTCAAACATCCGTCTATGGGAATGCCCGTTCGTCCGTAAAGACCGGTCTCTATTTATGAGACATTATTGAGAATGAGTGGAACATTTTTGTGATAACTAAACCTGTGTTGGCTGAAAGCGATCCTGTGGTCATTGCTGAGATTGCTGCTGAGGGATTATTCCTCTGCACTTTCCCAGGAATCTGATGACCATGGTGGTATTGGGTTAATCCACAAAACTTGCCTAAACCATTCAAAATACACCCACAGGCCATTAACAAAACACCTTTTTTGAGCATGCTTGTGTGGTAATGAACAAAACTAGTGTTAGATTCATCCCTGTGTATCGTCAACCAACCTTCCAGGGAAAAATGGTCTCAAAATAAGTTAATTCTTAAATGAGTGTGATACTTTCTTTAATGAGATTGCTCTTGTTCCCGCCTCTAAACGATAATGCTGGGTGATTTCAACGTGCATGTCGGCCTCCCCGCAAAACCGGAGTCGATTCAGTTTTTGTAGATTCTGGCTGCTAATGGTTTTCATCAACATATCCATGGCCCTACCATAAAGATGGTCACACTCTGGACCTGCTCATATCTCGTCTTGAAGATGGATTAGCTGCTGGGTGGGGCCTCTTGCCTGGGCTGGGCTTGACTTCATCGTTTGATTAACTGTACGATTAACAGCCAGAAATCACCACTCATGAGACCTATGTGCACAATCAGAAAATATAAAGAATATTGACAAGGACTCTTTCTTAATGACATTTCATCCATGATTGGCACTCTTGACCTTCGTGATGGCGCAGTTGATGAGGTGCTTGGTAAATTCGAGGAGTCTTTATTAGTGTACTCGAGTCCCATGCACCTCCTCAACAGCGTCCCCGCATTATTAGACCACGATAACCTGGTTTTTAATAAAGATATTGATGATGTGCCAGACTGTGAGTTGTGAACGTAGACGTTTTAGAGAGGAAAATGGGTAAACAACTAGAAATAGTGTCGATCTGAAGAGATTACAATGTACAATCAGCATGACTGGTTAAACTCATTCATCATGCTAAGGAGGGTTATTACAGAGAACAATTAGAAAATGACTATACAAACAAAACCATGTTTGCTACTCCTGAATAAGATTTGAACCCCAAAACCCAACACTTCCTAACTGTAATCAGCTACTGAAACCTAAGTCGCTCATTTGCCAGGTTTTTCAGCGACATAGTCAACAGAATCAGGCGGGACCTTGATAATATTCCAGGTCAAAACTCGCAATGAATGACCAAGTGGACAATACTTGATGGGGGGGGAGACCGCTTCCAATGCCATGAGTTAAATCAGTCACTGGTGAAGGGTAACCAAGGTGATATGTCAACTCCAATCAAAATCATGTGCCTTAGACACCATTCCATTTGGTGGTTCTTAAGAGTATGTTGCAACTCTGGCTGAGCTATTAACACTGATCATTAAACAAGTCTATCCGCACTGGTGATTTCCCAGCTAGCTCCGGGAAAAGCTGCTTGTGACACCCATTCTCAAAAAGCCTTCTGACAAAGAGGTGTTCACAACTATCCACCCTGTGTTCAAATTTATTAGCTCTGCGTGTCTAAGCTTCATGACGAAGAAAAAAATAGTGAGTGCCCAGATAAAGGATCATTTCTGTCTCAAATGACTTTAAAAAAAAAAAAAAAAAAAAATGAGAAGTTTCAGTCAGCTTACAAAGAACGACACAGCAACTGAAACGGCACTTCTGGTGTCAAGACCGATATCATCAATGCAATTCACAACAGTAAGGACAGTTGCTATTGTGCTGCTGATCTTTCTGCAGCTTTTAATACTGTTGCTCATGCCATCTTTTGTATAGGTTACGTGATACTTCAAAATTCAATGTGGTACTGCTACGGTGGAGTCGGTCTTCCCTGCAGAACCGTTTTTTCGTGTGCGCATTGGGGGGATGCAATTCAAATCAAGCATCATCTCCCGTTCGGTCTTCCTCAGGGTTCTGTGGTCGGGCCGCTCTTTTTCATAATGTACACCTCCTTGTATCGCATTCAATCATCCGGAAGCACCATATTGCTACAACATGTATGACTGATGCGTAAAGCTCTATTGACATTTGATCCGAAGATTGATGGTTGTGCCAAAACATGCTGTCAAAAGACTCTCCTCTTTGTATGATGAAAGCAGGAGTGGATGCGCTGGTAACAAACTAAAATTGAATGTGAAAAGACAGAATTTCATCGCATTGTTCATCCTATTACACCAAATCGCCTCAAAGATATTACCCTCAGGGTCGGACAGCGGATGTTCCCCAGTCCTTGGCAATTAGAAACCTTGGTGTCGTGTTTGATCTGACAATGTCTATGACTGAAAGGTCATCATTAAGTCTGTTAACTTTAACCTTCGCAATATTTACCGGATCTGGCAGCTTATCACATTTGAGAGTTGTTATCATTATCTTCGTCGTCGTTCACTGTGATTTTATCCTCGCATTGATATGCCAATTCAATTTTGTTGGAATGTAGGCCAGAGCCGAGTAACACTTCAGATTTCCAGAATAGAGCAGCCAGGCTGGTGTTCAGATCTGTTAGAAGGACACCCCACACCACTCCTTAACGAGCTCTATTGGCTACCAAATAGTGAGCGCGTTGTCTTTAACTTTAAGCTTATGCTTCTACTTACAAGGGGCATTTAGGGGACAATGCCATCTTACTTGTCCGAATACCTCTCTTGTATACTCCTGGCAGGCCAGGATTGCGGTTATGCGATGACAAGACGCTCCTCAATGTTTCCCGCACCAAAAAAGGTCAGTGGGTGACAGGGGCTTTCAGCAATGCGGCCCCGAGCCTATGGAACTCTTTGCTATCGCGGTCGCCACTCCAGTCCATTGTACTTTTAAGAAAGCTTTAAAATTATCTATTCCTAAGAGTTGATTGTGTGCTTAAATGTGTTTTTGTTATTGCCTTCACATGATATTTAATTTTGCGTGTTTCTTTATTTTATAGTTTGATGTTAAGGACTTATCTCATAGTGAATACAAAAGGTGTGTAGGGTAAAAGATGAACAATGTTTTAGGCTAAATTGTAATTACTCTCTATTTTGGTATACGCCTTTGCCTTGTTTGTGAGAAGGTGCTATATCAAATGCGTTGTTTGTAGGTATTGTACCCAATGAGGACAGCCAAGGTACCCTGATTGTAAAACAACCCCTAATACAATGATCATTCAAATGAACTTGTAAGAGTATCCTTCATAGTTAAGGTTATCATCTACGAAAGAGTAATTTCGGAGGTTCTTGAATTAATCGAAAATGAAAAATAACCTTAAAAATTATTATTTTTTTCTCAAAGCAATGAATGAATTCCTAATATATAAAATACCTACCAAAATCATCAATTGTGTCGTAAGTATATCGTCATGATATGCCAAATATTTGCATGTCAATATGGGATTGTGTTGTAAGAATGTTTGGAAAAGGGTAACGTGAAGTTTCATGATTATCAAACTAACGCTTAGAGGTCCAGAGAATCCATTTTACTACAAACAACGCTATCAGAAATACATACAATGAATTTGTCTTTCTGTGGAAAATCAATTGCGGCAGGTATTGCTTGAAGATAATTGCCATATATTGTCCCAAAAATGTCAACTTTTCTTGATTATACATGTATATTAATTACTTTGCAGGATCGTAACGACACTCTTTTCAATGGAAAGAAACTGAGGACTAATAATAAACATCGTTGCTGAATCGTCTCCATTTATCAAATGCTTAATTTTTTGTTTGTTTCCATAAAGGTCGCGAAGTTTTCATATCATTAACAGCTTACTAACAAAGTTTGCTTTGCACCATTGGAACATTGAAAGTACCATTAACGAATGTTTCATGTAAGGATCAACACCACTTATTTCAATACCTTCAAGGTAAAGATTATGTTTGTCTGCCGTTAACGTAAGAAAAAAGCAGGTTCGGTCGGTCGGTCGGTCTTGTTTGTTTTTGGAGAGTTAGACAAATACTACCATGTTAAATACTAAAAATTGAGCGCTTTTGCAACCAAATCTAAAACATCAAATTTTATGATTTATATTCTGTTTTTGGCATCTGTCAATGTTTCTCAAGAAAAAATACAATGAATTGGTGAAAATTGGGGAAAACAACAATATTATAAAAACAATTTTTCTTTCAATATTTTTTTAAAGAATAGGAAAAAAAATCACTCAAAAGTCAAAGGTTTTTAAGTTAAGGTCGGTTTGGTACGACCAAAACAAACACTTTTATACTTAATCATCTGTCAAGACCGTATTGTTTACACAAACCTTGAAAAACACTATTTTAAACTTAAGCTTCCGACGCAAACAGTTTTAGCATCAGGAAATTTATGGTATATCTCAAGTTTCCTCATTAACGAACTAATTAAACTTACAATAGGTATGCATAGGCCGTTTCAACAATATATGAATAAACCATAAACGTTTTGCAATCAATTTGAAATGGTACCAATTAAAGGGCCGCTCCTTCAGTTACAAAAAAAAAAAAAATTAAAGGGCCGATCCTTCATTACCAATTAAGGGCCGCTCTTTCATTTACCAATTAAGGGCCGCTCCTTAAATTTAACATAAAGGGCCGCTCCTTAGTTCCAATTAAAAGGCGCTCCTTCATTTACCAATTAAAGGGCCGCTCCGTCATTTACCAATTAAAGGGCCGCTCCCTTCATTTACAATTAAGGGGCCCGCTCGCATTTTTACCAATTAAAGGGCGCCTCCTTCATTTACCAATGGGTCATTCTCCATTCACCAATTAAAGGCCGTTTTTCATTGCCCATAAAGGCTGTTCCTTCAAGCTTCATTGCCAATTAAAGGTGCCCGTTCTTCATTTACCATTCAGAGCCATTTAATTTATCAATTAACGGGGCATTACTTTATTTACCAATTAGTTATTCCCTTCATTTATTCACCATTTAAACAACCATTCCATTATTAACAATTTAAAGGGGCCTCTCCTAATTTATCATTTATTAAAAACTTATTAAACTATTGAAATAGTATTGGCAACCATGTGGTTACGCTACTTTAAAAACGTAATATGGTTCACTCTTCAGACTCAAACATTTCACGCTTCAGATGGACATGTCAATCTGAGAATTTTACCCCAAGAGTGAAATACTCTTGAGAAAAAAAATACAGTGAAATTACTGATAATTATTGCAACTTACGTTCAACTTTTTAACTCTATGTAACACTTAATTCCGAAAAAGTAATAGAAAACAACACACTCCCCATTACGTATGTATCATACGTTATATATCAAAATAATAAACATGTTATAATAAAACACTTTAATAGTAAAACAAGAGTACAATCACATGAATTCGCTAGTTGATTTGTGAACCTAAATTACCATGTTTAAAAGGCATGCTATAGGTACATTTTACTATATATGAATTTGACACTTGTCGAAAACAATTGTTATAATTATCCCTTGAAACTTCATTATTGCCGATTGTTTAATACATACTTACCAGGTAATTATCCAGACAAACACATTCACCAATTGAGTGGAAAAACGAAAACTAGTGACATGATTATGAAACGTAAGTGTACAAATTATACTATATTAGTCTATATTGCGCTGTAGATAGAATATTATCAAGTGACATGGTTGTCGTTTTGAACCCGAGTTACCGTATCCAAAGAGTACCTTACATTCCTGCGAAATAAAGTTCACTTGATTTAGAGTTTAAAAAAAACAGTTTGCCTTTCAAGGGCCAAAAATCGTGGCTTTTTTTCAGCTGAGTTCGAAACACGTTTCACTTAAAATTCGTATTATCGAAGCTTCTCCCGTTATCAATGAGTGCTCTTTATACACCCTCACTCTCGACGCATTATGGCGCTTCATAGTTTCGATCCAGCGATAGCAGTGGGTAGTCGGACGCTAAAAATTTTGATTAGCAATTAGCAACGTTGAAATTACGTAGTAGTAACGATGTTTCTATCTTGTAGTTATTTAGGGTCCACGGTCCAATTAATATGTTAGAAGAAAGTGCAAAAATGAAAATGATTCTACATGAAGGTATTTAGGGGTAATAAGCTGCTTAGAAATGATGAAGGTTTAAAAGCGCTACTCATACCTTTCATAGGAGTTTCAAGATAGTAACGTTTGTTGCATTTCTTAACACATACAGTTGTTTTGGGGCTGTAAATTAAAATGACCAGCCCTCCTTGCCGATTTTAATACACATACCTGATGGCCAGTAATGAGTCATGTAATACCTCGCCCTGTCGTATGCGCAACAAGGAAATATTTTTAAGTAAAAGTATTTTCTCATCTGTAACAACGCGGAGGAATATCATTATAATATACGTTGAACGTAGGTTTCACTTGGGGGACCATAATAAATAATTATTTTATGAGGCCAAAGTTAATCAATATATTCCATTTGTGCCTATTTCCAAGACTTATGGACTATAATTTTCATTGCCATAATTATATGCTTCAAATTTCATGTTTGAATATGAACAGGAAAACAATGACATGAAATGAAAACTTTTTTTGATTGGCCGACATGGTGTTTTTTTGACTTCAGAACTCTGTAATACAACTTTCTTCGTTTGAAATATTAAATTAAGAATCCAAAATGTCATTATACTTTTACTTTTTATGTTAATATTTCATTTAAGAAAAGAAATGCGATTTTTTTTAAAAGGTAGAAATTTTAGTGAAAGTAATTCATTCATGCGACATTGTTTTTTTCAACTTTGCACCGATTTATTTAATGGTGTGACCATTCTTTGTACAAAAATTGTGAAATTTATAATTTCGTATAGGAGCAAACACAAAATTCAGCCTATGTTTTCTATTGACAATATAAGCATTTACCAAACCACCTTTTGTTTTCCTTTTTAAGTTATGTCTGTAAACAAGATAAAAGGTCGGGGAGGGATTGTGCATCTAATCTAGTGAAATCACTACATATCACAGAAAAAGAAAATATGAGATGTGATGATGATTGCAAATTCTTGAACTGCACCTTTAATAGCAAAATTCAAATTAAAGGCTAACTCAGGTGAACTACTAAAATGGTGAAATAGGTAAGTTAGGAACAACACAGTCTTGTGTACATTATTGTTGCAGTTTTGATTTATTTTCACGTTTGGCCAGTCAGTGTGGACCTCTTTGATATTAAAGGTGCGTGTTTCCGATTGTCTTTGGGCCCCCCGATACCCGGAAGTATCGATTTTGATATCGATGAAGGCATGTATTTTCTCATTGTTCGTCCTGAAATTTGAGCCATCAAATCAATTTCATTTCCCAAGCTATGAACAACACAAAACCACTGTTTTAGTGGCTAACCATCAATATAGCAATCAGTATGATAGGGCTTTTGAACAGGCATTATTGCGTTATCATCAAAACCGCAGTTGTTTCCACGGTACTGATGGGGGTGTATGTGCAAGGGACAGGCTCTCATATCAAGTAGAGAAAACAATACACATAAATCGGAACAAGCACCTTCTTTAATTTTTAATCGGTATAGGAAATAGGTAAAAAAAATGATAATTTTGCTGATACCGATCAAATAACGATAATGTCAATCGGCCCCGATTTCAAAAATACGATCATATCGGTTATTTTCTAGATAATGTTATTACAAAGTTGTGAGTTATAATGAAGAACCTCGATTAGTGTGGATAAGCATTATGTGTATATACATGAAAAAAACACAATTGTTAAGAAAATTAAGGGTTGCATCCTCAGGAATTCACTGAGTCAGCCTTTAAGCCTGCCCTAATTTTAGATCTGTACAAATTAGTCAACAATGCTTGTACAATTATGTGTAAGCAATAATGTGAGTTATTGAGTTAACAAAACTAATGAATTTTGGTATAAAATGAAAAAATTTGGGAAAAATTATCCTCAAGAAGGGTATACAAGTGCATTTTCACAATCAAGGACAAAACTACATTTAAAGCTTGATTAAAAATGGAACTGTGATGTTGAACTTGGTGGTGAAATAGGGAATAGTACTATAAATTCCGCAGCTATTGTATTTAGCATCTGTAATTCGTGAAAACACAATCAAAACATTTTGTTAAATCCTGTTGGTCGGTGCTCAACTTTTAATTTTGACCACATAGGGTAGGCTTATGGCAGTTATCTTTTTCACCTGTAGGAATGAATTGGGAAATAGCAATATCGTCACAAACAATTGTAACTTGAACTTTAACTTGAAATGGCATATAAAATACAACTTAAAGGTGCTTGTTCAAATTTATATCATTGTGTTCTCTACTTGAGATGAAAGCCTGGCCACCGTGCATAGGCCCCATCAAGTACCGTGGGAACAAAACTTGATGGTAGAAGCAATAATGCGTATGCCAAAGCACTATTCAAATACTGTGCTAATGATGAGGGTTTTAACCATACAAACGGCAGTAGTTTTTTGCTTATATCATGGGAATAAAATGGATTGAGGGCTCATATTTCAGGATGACAAGAAGAACGAAAAAAATATGGGCCTGTCATCTGAGAGTTGGTCAAGATCAATACTACTTCCTGGTAAATCTGGGGGGGGGGTCCCAAAAGATGATCGGAACACGCACCTTGATTTAAGCCGTGTTAGAAACTCGGGGGATCTATTGTTGCCATAGAGTGGGGAAATATCGTTGTTTGTATTTTACATGATTCACTGTTTTTAAAAAATGTCGTGGTTTTTTTTTCAGTGTTGAACCATTACACAGTAAACCCTGGGTCCAAAAAAATTTGTGGTTTTCCCTCCACAAATGGGTTTGGAAGATAGGAAAATGTGAAAATAACAAAGATGTAAGGCCGGATGAAGAAACTAGATGAAAATACACTTTCGTGAAATGTCTCTCACTCAAATACAAACATGGCAAACATCTCCTGCAATAAAGTGTATTGCAAAATTTGTAGGGCTCCCTACCAGCAATAATATGATTACTCGGATTTCTCCCGGTGTGACCTTTGACCTATGTGTGTGACCGTTGACCACAGATTTGTTCTGTGCTAAGGTCAGTGGCCCTTTTGACAACATTTTGTGGTCATAAGGCATGATATGCAAATTTACCTTAGATGACTTGAATTTCTGGATCACTATGAAACCCGTACCCTGATAACAAGGTCAGATGTCATCCCCTAACTTCATGCCAAAATATCAGCCCCATAGTCAAAGCATAACGAAACAAATAGCCGGAAAGAACAGGACATATCATGTTTTCAGTGTAGAGAAGAAAGAAGATATCGATAGCATTGGGAGAAATATCACAAAAACTTTGTATGATTTTGCTCATACAGATTGATCATAAAAGGTGCTTGTCCGATTTTGTCTGTCGTGTTTCTATAGATATGAGAGCCTGGACGTGTACACACTGACCATCAAGTACGATGGGAACAACCTTGCGGTTTTGATGCGAGACGCGATGCATTTAGTGCAACGCCCTATTAACTACTGTGATGATAATATTGATGGTTAACACTAAAACGGCAGTTTTATTCTGTCTCTTGAGAAAGAAATGGATCTAAAAGCTGAAACTTCAGGACAACCAATGAGAAAAATACGGACTTTAACTGATACAAAATTGATTACTACTTCCGGTTAAATCAAGGGGGTCCCAAAAGCGATCGGGAACAAGCACCTTTTTGTTAATTTTCACCAACTTGATATTAAGTCCAAACAAAAAAAGACAAGAAATTTAAACGATGAACAAAAATCAACTTTTTTTTTTAATAAAAACAGGCTACAATGTATTAATTCATGGGGATTCCCGGTATTAAATTATAAAAAATTTAATTTTATGAATTTCATTGAGGGGAATACGATTTTTCTTTTTTGGTTTTTTTAATTATTTCAAATAAAAGAAAATAACAGTAGTATCAAAATCTCAAGATAGAAAAGATCCCAAAATAGGGGTGGGCTATACCATGGAGGGGCTAAAACTTGGGAGCAAATATCAGATACAAAATTGCCAAATAAATATCATTTTCAAGAACATGACTCTTCACTAGATACACATTTAATGTAACAATTGGTTTAGAAGATATTAGAAAAAATTAATAAATATAAGTTAAATTTTCCAATCACATTACTCATGCCAACTTATACTAGCAAACAAAGCCATCTCAATGTATGGGTTCTACTTGATGGCTTTATAGAGTAGTTCAAGTTTTTAAAATGTGATTTTGTTTTTGTACCACAGTTCCTTTCATGCTAAAATTACCACTGGGCTTATACCCGGTGTATGCTAGATCCTGTATTTTCTTTTTAAAAAATGGGGTGGCGATACTAGAGGTGGGCTTATTACACAAGTGGTATGGTTGTTATTATTTCATCAAAGGGAAATTCATTATCTGATAATCATCATCAGCCTCATCAGCATCGTTATTGTTCTCGGTATAATCCATCATCAGTGTCCTATTCAGATCACGTCATCATAGTTCATAGTAATCATCATATCATCGTCATCATATTAGTTCTTCTCATTATCTCATCTTTTTGTAATGGCGGACTGATAGCGTGCACTATAGGGAGTAAAAACAAATTAGACTAGGGTGTTTCATTCCTTCAAGAGCTGTTGCACTCACTCGGTGCCAGTCGGATGTCCTTGGCAGTGTTATCGGTGGATGTATAATGATCAACTTTCTGCTAGACTGAAGCAAAAGACTCGAGGCAGTCAATGTAATAACCAATTGGGGATTAAATTCATGACGGCAATTGTATACATTATTCCTAGTATGAAGGAAATGAGGAATTACAAAAAAAACAAACCGCAAACAAAATATTAAAGCATTTGTATTGTATTAGCAGTGGTGTAGTGGAGGGATACGATCTTAGATACACAGTATTCTTAAAAAAATTATACCTTTTTTTAAGTATACGCGAATATCCAAAAAATAGTAATTAGGCTATACAAGTGTTACTGAAAAATAGTGATTAGGCTATGTACAAGGTTAGAAGGCTTGTATTACCTCTAATCGCCTTGTCTTTGCAGACTTCAGCTTGGTGTTTTTGAGAACTTTCGGGGGACGGAAAGGAGACCGTTATTGTTCCTATAAACGCCCCAGGGGCGGTTTGAATTTTTCAAAGGGAGGGCGTTTATTACAGTCAAAAATGGAAAGTCAAAAATCACCCAAAAATCACCGTACACACGCTTATTCGCTGATTACCAATAATACAAACGGAATACGAGCAGGCGAACGCTGTTTTCGCACTCACGAGGTCAAAGTTCAGACGTCACCACTAATTAAACTTACAAATGTCATACAGCGATTATGATACGCATGACAGACAGGCCGGCCATTAAAATCATGTGATTGGGTGAAGCATTACTTATTTTCTTGAATTGTTTTTATCCAAAAAATCATAGGGGGCGTTATTAGAGAGGGCGTTTATTCGGAACAACACGGTATGCAATAATGTTTTAACACTACATCATGTGTATAGGCACCATAAAAAATATTTATTTCGCAGCGGCACCCACCGTTGATTTTAGACCCACATTGATTTTTGTAAAAAACTTTTTACCATGCCCAGTTTATATGGTATCTTGGTCCAATCTGTCACTCTCAGCTAACTTCAAAGGAGTGATTTCTTGTTTCACAATTAAGTTTAGGGATTAAACAAAAATCAATGAGAACCCCAAACAGACAGGGCAGGCATGCAACCAGGAAATGAATAATTTTAAGGCACCTTAATTGGAATGCAACCTGTATGTTGAAAAGCAATGTTTAAAGACCCTATAAGTATTCACCCCGAAAGAACAAAATATTTGAAATTTGCCAGAAATAGTTTAAAAATAAAGAATAAGGTCTGCAAAGATTATCGAAGTTATTTTTTTGCAACCGAAAAATTGAAAGATAAAGAGCAAAACCACTGTGTTCAAAGATATGAATCCCATCAAGTACGTACTGCAAAAAGTGGCCATAAGGACAGTAATGGAATAAAATACCCGATTTGTTGTCCTTATTAGTTGCTTTCAGTCTTGGCACTGTAGGGTATGTGAGGATACCTATACATGTTGGAACAGACATTCACAAAATCTGATTTTCTGATTTAGAAACATCACTGATAGTGCCTTTAATGGCGCTAAATGGTGCTATCCTAAATAAAGAAGAATTAATTAAAAATCAAGACAGAAAGCAAGCAAATAAATATTTTTTTTTTAGAATTATTACAAAGGTGGTATTGAGGGAAAAAGTCTAATACAAGTCTAGATTGATTTTCATTCTTTGGATAGAATGAGTGATGTTCCAGAAAATATTTTGTTGCCAATGACACACTATAAACTGGTGGAATAAATTTTTACAAAAATAAGCAACCTTCGTCAAAAAAGTCATCAAATCCCACCCATAACAAGATAAAAAATATTCTGACTATCGAATATCAAGGCGGAGGAAACCAAAAGTATGTGAACCACAAATCCTTAGTCCACAATAGGTTACAAGAGGTTTTCCACTAATGTGAACACGCTAGAGCAAAATTCCTATGAATCACATGAGTTGATTTCAATTGCATGATCTCACAGCAAGATGTTCATGGGGTAGGAACTACCTATTTATGACTTGTCAATTTACAAATGGGCCATCTTGGTAACATTGTGACATTTAACATGGCATTTTGACTTGTGAGGCACCACAACGGTTTAGGACATAGCTAACAGATTATTTTCGTCTATATAGTTTGTACTTTAGTTTTTGTTCACAGGAATGGTTTCAGTTTTAAAAGGTGTTTGGGTTTCTCACCACAGAAAGTAACGTTTGAGAACATGTGTGAAAGCAAATTTCCAGACAGGAAATTTCTATCATGCCCATTCATGAATTTTCAATTTTCTCTGAGATTTGAAGGATTAAAGGTGCAATCCAGGGGTGCATGAGAGATTTTGGGGCGGCCCAAATATTATGTAAGAATAGTAATTTCAAGATAGATTAGACACTCAATAGATTTCTTACCTATATTTGGCTACAAAATGTCTTAAACGAGAGAAAAAACTTTAGTGATTTTGATTTGCTATATTTCAATATAAAAAAAGGCTAAATTAGTTTTATTTGATCCCTATAAGAAATTAGAAATTTCACTTTTTTTTTACCAAAGAAACATTTGTCAGATTAATCCTTTTAGATGGGGGGTATTTGGAAGGAAAGCTTTACAATTCGGTCAACATCAGTTCTTTATTTTTGTTTGGGGACACCTGATATGTGGAATCTCTCATGGTACCTTTGAGAAACCAAAATTCCTCTAATATGTAAAGGACTAAGCCCATTACAGTGGAGTAACCAGGACCTTTGCAAAAATGGGGGGGGGGGGGGGAGAAGGGGTTCTGAGGCATTTTCTGAGGAGTAAATTGGGTCCTTCTCCATGACAATAATAAGTTAATAACATTAAGCCCACTAAATATAACTTGATATTAGGATTTAAAATTCGAAATTGGAATGTGTTGTGAACACTTTAGTAGGGCGGTAACGTGGGACTTTTTTACTAAAAATTTATATTTTATTTTAGAGAAGAATGACTAATTAACTGTGGTGGAAAAATATTACCAAATGCTACGAACAAATATTTTTGGGACTCTAAAAGCTATTACAAGTCTCCACAAAAAAGAGTTATTTTGTCGGAAACTAAAAAGGTTTCAAATCTGAAGAATGGCCCAATATAATCACATATCCATATAGGGAAAATGAAGCTTTTTACAAAATGAAGTCGTGCCACAAAATCACAGACATTATTGGTTTAAAATCAAGTTATTTGATAGCATTATGGCAATGGACGGAAATGTTTGATCGCCCAGTATTGTGTATTGTGGAATAGCCAATGACGTATTCATCGTGGAGAGATTACTTGTTCTTGGAGGGGAACTAAGCCCTCCAGTCCCTTGTAGTAAAGATTATGACCTGTGCGTAGAAATTTTAGTCAGTTTAAGTATTAGAGTGAAACCCCTAGTCAGGGGTGTCCAACCTTTTTGACAAAGGGGCCGAATTGGTGACTCCAAAACTATGCGGGCCGCAAAAAAGTAATCAGGGCTCTTAAAGTTTGGTTTAAGTTATACGTTGCCTACAAAAGTCTAGAAATAGGACGCTTATCTATACCATATTTGTCGAAAAAAAGGGAACATACCAATAGAAGAGATGCAGAGTTTTGGGCGAATTTGAAACACAAATAGTCCATTTTTGTTGACATTTAGCAAATTGTCAAAAAATTGCTTCATTTTTGAGGAAATTGGCTAATTTTCCCCACAATTTTTAAAACAGCAAATTGGTTTAAGATTGATGAAATTGGACTACGTTTCTACAATGTTTAAAAAGTTTGGTTTCAGATTGAGGAAATTGAACATAATTCAAATGACATCTTTTTTAAAACTAGTATTAAGATATTTGTGCATTTTAATTTTTTTGGGAAGTACTCGCGGGCCGATGAGAGCTGTTTAGGCGGCGCAAATGGGCCGCGGACCGCAGGGCTGGTGGACCACCCCTGCCCTAGCGTATCCACGCTGGGACCGGGGCATTATTAGAAAGCAGGAGGCTCAAAACTGAATGATTATAACAGGGTAAAGGACATACAATATAATAATGGTTTCGACTATAATATGGGGCAAAGACCTAACAATTGCACTGTTTTGTCTAATCTCACAAAACAATATGTGACAAATAATTCTACTTCATGATTCTAGTCAGACTGGTAATCAAAGGCAAACATACAGACTCGATTAGTAAACTCGTCATGCTGGTTTTTAATGGCTTAATTTTAAACTCATTATCCTAGCCATTACGGTAAATTTGTATTACGGATATGCATGTCAAAGTATCACCCAAGTGGCTGCTCTTCGTTTCAAAACCAGGAGGGTGTTTTGAATCAATCCCATAATGCATTGCAAAGTGCCTGATAATGAACTGTACTACAACAAATATAATTACTTGGGTGGATAAAAAATGTTCCAAAAGTTTCAGACCACAAGACATTTGATGATTATGCAAAAATTACCTAAGTACTAATGCTATGTGGGTTAAATTAGCTACAAGTCAGGATTTTTGAGTGTTAAGAATGGATTGTTGTGGGATCACATGACCCTATTGAGGTGAAATTCCCCAAAACTGGTTGCATTGTGGGATTGGCAATACACCCTCTGGTTCAAACCAACTTCACAAAAGCGGAAGTGTCTGCAGTGCACTACATTTCATATCATTGCAGTTTTTTTAGTAGCTACTTTAAATTTAAGGAATGACACTAAAATATTCCCATCTAAAGTCAACAAAACACAAACATGGGGCAAAGATTCACCCATGTGATGTTAACCCTCGGCCCACTTATTGAACCTAGCCCACACCGCTGGTACCAAGCAATTTGAAAATAGTCGTGACGAAAAATTGGTCCATTTATATTAAAGACATTATATATCGGGTTAAAATGAACTAGGGCAATGTCATATAAACTGTTAAATCTTTAACAGAAAAAAAGGCCCATATCTCAGACTAATTGTTGTGTCTGTAGGACTAAACCCATCAAAGGTTCATGGGAATGTGTGGGCTGATTTGGGGTATCCTTACCCCGTTAATGTGGTATGTCTCGATGAATACTGTAGGCCATGTTGTGCAGCAGCTCATGGATCGCGTGCAGGAATAGTTCAATTATGTATTCCAAGAAGAGCTCACCTAATAACATAAAAAATTCATGACAAGTTACAGCACAGATCTAAGGAAAATCAATGAGAATTAGAGCACGTCAGAAACAAACCTCGTCCGTGTTTTGTTTCCATTCGGTGGGGTCAGCAGCATGAAAAATAATTCATAAAATTGCAAAAACTGATTTAAATGTATTTTGCAAAGTAAATCAAGGGTATGTTTTAATTAATCCCTCATTTGGATATCACCTGAATGTGAAAGAAAATGACCATACTTCTCTATACCAAGGGGCCAAAGTGTTTCTTTTTTTTACGTCAGTTTTCCATGGCTGACTATTATAGACCTGCATGGAAACTCCAAACTTACAATCACTGAAAAAAGACAAATTGATAACTACTATGACTGCAGATTATTTAACATTTAATTAAAAAAACAGAAATTGATACTTTGGGCAGTATTTTTATTCGTTTGTAAACTGCCTTATACATCATGGCTGGGCCTATTTCAAAACCATACAAAAAACTTTGGACATGCTTTTCAAAAAAAAAAAGTCGGAATTTTCAAAAATTTGCCCATCCCATTGAAAAAAATTTTTTTTAACAAAAACTCTGCAGTTTTTGCGGTCCAGAGTTGAGTGATGCAGCTGTTCCGACTATGGCCCATGTGTTATAACAGGATCATGATGACAGAGACCCACTATTAAGCCACCCCAAGCGGAAAGCTTGTCTTTATAATAATGAAGAAAATGATTTTGGTCCTATCCTTGCAAAGTGTAGCACTGACAGGGTTGTATCTATTTTACTATGTCTTTATTGGAGAACACCACGTAGTTTTTGACCAATCCAGCTCCAGGAGCAGGTCTCCCTAACTAACCTCAAAGGGCAGCTATTATTTATTATGTATTGATTTCTTTTTTCTTGCTTTTCTTTCTTTCTTTTTTCTTTAGTTCATTTCTTTTTATTCTTTCTTCTGTTTTCGTTCTGTCTTTCTTTATTTCTTCTGCTTTCTTTCTTTCTGTCTTTTTTCTTCTTTCTTCTTTCTTTCTTTCTTTCTTTCTTTCTTCTTTCTTCTTTCTTTCTTCTCTTTCTTTCTTTCTTTCTTTCTTTCGTTCTTTCTTTCTAACTTGCTTCAAAATGCTACTAGTGCCAGATGTTTGGTCGGATTGAACCAAGCAATGGCCACCAAGAACCCATGGCCAAGCTCATATAGGGTTGTAAACAATTGACCATAGGGTGTCACGTAGGGGTCAATAGCGGTTCATTGTCGCGCTACCACCCTTTTCCCTACTTCACCCACAGTTTGCATGTTGCTATCGATGCCATCGTCACAAATGTTGCCAGGTGACTGCCCATATGGGGTGTACACAGATTTTAATCCAAGGTCATTTAGGGGTCAAAAAGGGGCAATCTCTCTAAACCCTCTTATATTTCAAAATGCTACTATTGTTTTACCACAGTTAACGTTTATTGACGCATACTTCTTCCGAATAACCCCAGACCCAGTGCCATACAGGGTGTTTACAGATTGGTTCAAAGGTCCCGCAGGGGCATTCATGTCCTTGCGCTCTACCCTCCTTTTTGCTGTTTCTGCCACAAATCAATTACTATAATCACTAGACTTGTCATAAGAACCCCTATGCAAGCTCCATATGGGGTGTATCACAGATTTGAGATCAGTGCTCATGAGGGGGTCATTTGAGGTCATTTCGTGATTTTATATGTCTCAAGCATATTTGCGCACAGTTTCTTTCAAATGCAGATTCTCAGCCAAACTAATTTTCATGTGCAAAGACACAGACTTTATGAGTAAAAAAACCAGCCCGTTCCATCACGCGAAATGGCTCAAATCCATCTACTATTGACAAGTTTCCATATTGAACCGGCTCTTACTCCAATAATACATGCATTACGTCGTCGCTAGAGCGGTGACTGATAAGTGCGCACTCTATCTTCTGAAAGCGTCATGTATTTCCCTTTTTTGGTTTGTAAATTAACCAATTTTGCCCTTTCATACATTATATCAATGCAGAAATTCAAAGCTATTCATTTGACACCAATTTTACGTCCTAAGTCCAAGTATCCACCAATATCGCCTAAAACATGTTGGCGTGCATTGTTTTTAAAATGAGTTCTAAAATCCCACAACTTTTGCCTGACCTCTTTATTTATGCTCGCTTCCCCCCTTTTAGTTCCGTCCCCCCTGATATATAATACATGCAGTGAGCACTTCTTGGTCGCAAGAAACTGTTGCCGCATTTGTTTCATGCCGTCAGATTAAGTGCGAACTTGGAATCCCCGGTCTATGTCTTGTATTTGAAAGAACCTCACCCAGATATCAATTGCGATAATCACCGGACTTGGTCAGAAGAATTGGCTGACCCAACCCTTATAATGTGTACATAGATTGGGGTCAAAGGTCACTGGCAGTGCAAGTAGTCACCGCTGATATCCTCGTGCTTTCTAAAGCACAATCGATGCTAGTATTTTTTCTTACTCTTTTTTTAGACTTTAGAATTTTCCCTCTCTACCTGAAAAAATAATGAAATTAAAAAATTTTATCTATTTTTAAAAAGGGGGAGGCAATAGCGAGATTTGAACCTGCATAGACCACTGTATCATGAGGTCAGCTTACCTGACCACAAGACCAGCAGAGGATTGGTTGGCCAGATTTGCAGTTCTAACCTTGATGACATTTACGGAAATAAATCGCGACTGCTATTGTGGTCAGCAACTCAATGTAATGAATAGCCCGCTCTAGAACGGTTGCCACAATCTATGCTCCAGGAGCATGCGTGGTGGTAAAATCTCTCACTGCTTAATGGAGATGGCATTTTAGAAGCACATGGTAGTCCATGTGTGGATTATACCACAATTGGGGAGGGGGAGGGAGAGGGAAACAAGAACAAATTTCTTTGGTAAGATGCGTTGGTTTTGTAAAAAATTGGTGGGGCCTTTGTTATTTTCTTTTTTTTAATATCAGGGGAGCACACCAAACACAAAAATGTCAATGGTAGCACAAAAAAATGGTTTGCAATGGGAGCATTCCAGGGGAATTTTTTTTTTTTTTTTTAAAAAAAGTGGGGGGGGGGGATTATGAAATCCCCCCCCCCCAAATTGGTATTTTCGGTCAAAAGTGATTTGCATATTTTTTTCTTGAAGGAGTGGCTGGAAATCAAGAGACATTACCGAGTTTTCCATGTGTACCCAAAGTTCTGCGTGAAACATAAAATTTTGCTCAGGTCCAGTTTGTTCGAATAGAAAGAATCGACACCCAACCAGCTGTGATGTGGATTAGAAAAAAAAGCCCGCTAGACTAAACGTCTAGACAGTCTGAATGTATGTCACGCTAGCTACCTATAGCCTACAGCTGCCAAACGCACTAATTTCATATGCTAATTACCGCCTCTTTAATCAAATACATGCTAGGCTTATGACTGTATATACCATGTATGATCCTTAGTCAGGAGGGACATCTAGCTGCAACCAGCAGGTTGGCGATTGCCCACTTTGGAGGCTAGAGCGTAGAAGGGAAATTATTAAATTGGTCTATTAGTGAGAATTCTAATTCATAAATTATTTAATTGTGTTATATCCGGCCCATATGGAGCCATAGGAGTCACTCATTACCTATGATGCGCTAAATATATAGTCATTACTGTTTTTATTGACTGGTTGTTTTATTTAACTACAGCAGTAAAAGTTTGTATATTTTTTCTGGATATGTCTTTGTAATTGCTTGTAATAGAGCTACAAGATTAGGAAAGTGATGGCTTTTTGAAAGGCCACCATTATAGCTAATTTTTCCCTTGTGTGTCCAACAAATCGGAGATGATTTGCAACGCAATCTTTTGTAATTAACGTATTTCTTGCCATTCTTGTACCACTCTTGTATCGCCCACCACTTATTAAATTTACCGCATTGACATTAAAGGCACGACTCCAACAGCGCTAGTGTCGCAAATTATATTAGTTAGAGCTGGATGTCACTCCAAAAAAATTTATTTTTCAAAAAAGCGTCAACGAACAAAATAGGGCAGGTTGTTAGAAAAAGAAAAGTATAATTGCAATTTGACCCCGGCGGTGATGGACGACAATATCTCCGTGGTTTTGGGAACGACTGTTTGCGGTTGATAATGAGACAAATCCAAACAGACTGGCATCCACTTTGGTGGAATAATTTTGACCCTATCATCGCGGATGTTGAGCAAATGATATTGATCGTTTGGGCAGTGCAAGACAAATGTTCTATTTTTAGGTTAGGGTTGTGCTCATTCCGAAAAAGAAAAGGGGTAAGCTCAAGGTATATCAGCTGACGTAAAATGTTTGGATCAATCAGGCGTTGAAGTAACAGGGAGGGCAAGAGATATCCCATGTTTTGTTACAAGAAAGTTTGAAAATGTTACAATTCCAGCAAATGCTTGGTAATTTTGTTCTGTCTGACACAATACTCTGCCAGTGCGTTGATGTAACTGAAAAGATAAGATTAATCCTTTCATGTTGCCAAATTTCTCTCAGACATATAGCGCTTCAGGCGTATCATCATCAACCCAAGGGCAAATTTACTTGCAGGAATGAGCCTAGCTTGTTTAATTTATTTTTTTTTCTGTGGAATTCATTAATGATTTAGAGAAAAAGTGGAATGGGGGGGGGAGAATTTTTTTTTTGCTCAGAAGCATAAATTTGCAATTTCAGCTCCCAAGCTGGCAAATTTATCAAAATTCAGATTCTAAGATCCTAATTTGGGAGACAAAATCAGTTCCCAAGCCCCCAAGTTCAGAAGTTCTCAAGCCCCCAAGTTCAGAAGTTCTCAAGCCCCCAAGTTCAGAAGTTCTCAAGCCCCCAAGTTCAGAAGTTCTCAAGCCCCCAAGTTCAGAAGTTCTCAAGCCCCCAAGTTCAGAAGTTCTCAAGCCCCCAAGTTCAGAAGTTCTCAAGCCCCCAAGTTCAGAAGTTCTCAAGCCCCCAAGTTCAGAAATTGGAGCTGCACATCTCCACCTGAAAAAAGTTGAGTACCCCTCCCAGAATGGAATAGGGTGAGAAATTGGCCAAGAGACAGAAAAATTTATCCTCCTGAAATGTTTACTTCACAACTGTACTAAAATTGTAGCCTTTTATCAAGGCTTTGATTATTTATTCAATTTGTGTGAGTCCGCCCCTCTCTGGACCGCTCAAAGTTCAGTCGTGCCTCGCTCCGCTCGGCCAGCCGCCTTCAGCTTTCGACACGCGCCTTCGGCGCGCTCGCGGTTGGTGGATAAAAATGCGAGGCGTCTTTGACAAAGACTACTAAAATTGATGAATTTGGAATGTTGATGAAGCTAATATCAGTATTTACCTAATACTAAATCTGGTTTTACTTTCATACCTTAGGGCATCATGAAATAAATAAAGTAAAAAATAAATGCAAGTATTTATACGGCGCTTTATACAATTAAGTCTCAAAGCGCTTTACATTTGTTCCGCTGTCACTAGGATAAGTCACATTTTTCACATAGAAAATTCGGCAGCCAATTATACCGGCGCACAGTATGACGATAACATGTTGGCCACGGTGGGGCTCGAACTCACAACCTAATGATCACGAGTCCTGGAGTCCTGTGCTTTTCTAGGGTGATGATTTGGGGTTTAGGGTTAAAGTTTTTGGTTAAGGGTTAGCATTAGTCTTTTATTTTGTGATGAAGGTAAAACCATAAATCTGTCAAACCAAAGCCAAAGGTACACTGTGTTACTGTACTCCATTCCATTTCTGACCAACAAATCTGTGTGTACCATGGAATGAACACCAGATGACTGTTAGTCACTGAAAGATAGCAGCAGCTAAAATGACACAACTGATTCCATGTTTAGCATAGTCTGTCATTGAACCAGTGCTTGTCATTGGTTTGGGTGCATGTAGCTTTAGGGGCAGGACATTTTCATTCATTAGTCCACTCCAACTGTTTCAATTGATAAATGATGTGTGTCGCAATAATGGCTTAACTACGATACTTGATGAGAGATCTTTGCAACGTGAGCTGTGAAGTTAAAGGTGCTTGTTCGGATTTAAGTGTATCATGCTTTCTACTGGATATGAGAGCCAGGTACTTGCATACACTCTAAATTTCAGGGATTTAAAATAAATCCCAGAAGAATTGTAGTTAGTGACCAACCAATATTTAGATTTAAAATTAAGTATTATAGATTTAAAATTCAAATCTCTCAGATTTAATTTTAAATCTAAACATGGGTTGGTCACTAACCACAATCTTTTGGGATTTATTTTTTTTAAGTCCCTGTAATTTAGAATGTACAACTCACCACATGTTTTGTGGGAAACAAATTTGCATTTTTTTTTTGGTAGAAGTGAAAATACATTACAATACCCTATTCACTGTTAATATTGATGGTTAACCATAAAAATGGCAGGTTTTTTTTTGTATCTAAGGAAAGAAATGAATTTGAAGGCTGAAATTTAAGGAAAACAATGAGAAAAGTACTGCCTTTCATCTGATATAAAATTGATACTATTTCAGATAATGGGAGGACAGAGGTTTGCGGTTCAATTTATTGACACAGGGGGATTCAAATTACTTTGTATGCATATCAGAGCATCTCAAATAATTAAATATATTACTTTTTATGCATATCAGAGCATCTCAAATAATTAAATATATTTTATATTGCTTTGTATTACTTTGTATACAAAACTGATCATGAAAAATACTATGCGCACACTGAGAGCCGGTGTAACCACGCTACTCCGCGACAATGCACGCAGCCGCTATGTGTACACTCTTAGTCTATTCGGCAAAAAAAGCATGGAATCCTGGCCGTCTAGTGTGTAGGTTATCCATGTCTACTCGGTGGTAGTTGCGTGGTAACTACCATGAAGAAATTGGCCATGTAAGGAATAAGTACAAAACTTTCTTAAGATGTATGGACTATGGATTGTAGTACAAATTTCAGATGCCATCTATAACTCTTAGTTGACCAGGAACATTAGCAGTTGGAGATATCCATCCTATAGTGCACATTATTGGGAATGGACTTACATAAGGCAGCTATTGAGTTACAGATGAGTTAGATTCATGTGCTCTCTTTATAGCACGGTTTAGAGGCAGCTTACGCTAGTACCATTCATGGCAATTTCCCGTGTGTTGTGTAACCTATTTATCAGATTAGTGTACCTCTGAGTGAACTCAATTAAAAGAAGAGAATGAATCGGGCTGTGATTGATTGCAAAATCTACCGCAAATTTTGAAATTCAATCCAAGATCCGACACTTGAAAGATAATGGGTATTAAACAAGGGGTATGTATTTTTACAAAAAAGTAACTCAATGGCTGTCACTCAAACTTACATTAGCACAGTAAGATCTACGGAAGAAGGCAATTTTGTAATCTCCAGAAGAAAAAAAAAAGATTAGAATTCTTTTTAAAAACCCATGGGTATGTGTAGTGGAAGTGGATAAACGGTTTCATTGAATGGTAATACTATACTTATTCTCTAACAGCTTCATTACTATTAATTCCTATAGAATAATAATAATAATCCAAAGCTCCAAAACAAAGGGTACCAGATTTAAGATTATACCCATCCCTCTCTTTTAAAGAACTTCAAGTATGGGCATATATTTTGGCTAAGGAGGTATGAATAAATATGACTGAATGAAAATATAATATTCATATCAAATAAAATTAAATGAAAAAGTACCTGAGCACACCACTCACTCCTCGGGTCTACCTGTATCATGTTACTTACAATTATACCCATTGCATTGTCACCTGGACATGTTACGACAACCAAAAGAAATTTACTGTGGTCATGTGAAGGAAGCATATTATTAGTGTTATCTACTTAATATATTCCATTGTTACTATCTACTGAAGATAGCATAATACGATCTATTGAAACAATCACATTGATTTCTGTCAAAAACCGTAAAATCTTCTCAAATGGTGTAATACATGAAAAACTGGTCTGATATATTCTTTAAAAAATAAACATAAACAAGTAGATTCTTCCTTTCTCTTTGCCATTTGCAATGTATGAGCATAATGAGTTTGAAAGATGTATCAGATTATATTAATTTACCATGTCAGCCTGGCACTCCCATTGTTGGATTATTAGACAAGCACATTATCTGACTGATCTGAGGTCTTTGTGGTTAAAGGCAGTCAGTTGAACTGCACTGGTCTCCCTTCAGCAAAGTTGATAAGTTATGCTATCATATCTGGGAATTAGTCTAGGAAAGTTTGTATAATTTTACACAAAGTTACTTAACATCACTACATATTTTATTGTTTCTTTTATTCAGTCATTTATGTTACAATTATTGAGGGCTTTATTAACAAGCCAGTACCTGCCAAAATTATGAAGTAATTACATTTTTGGCATTGCTAAATTCACACAAGTATTCTCATTGTTTTTTAACATTCTAAACTCTGTCATAAATCTGAAAAAAGGATATTGCAAAAAATCAAGACTCATAATTTTCTGCCATTTGCAGTTTTCACCCAAATTAGCCCTAAGCCCTGCAATTGTGTATGCATGTTTTGGCTGAATGAACAGAAGATTGAATGTTTTCATGCCCCGAAAAAAGCACATTGTGATCAATAGAATGTCTTAATAATGACCTGCTGAAGATGGGATCGTGGCAGAATTTTATCTGAAGAAACTGTATTGAGGATTACCTGAAGACATGTGAGTTGCAATATGCTCATCCATCAAGGACACAGTTCAGTGCGTTGTATTTGTTCTGTAATTATGGAAGCGAACCTGACCTTGTGGAGCTAGGTTTATACCTCATAACTCATAAAACCAGGTATTGTATTTCCTAAATACAAAGGTGACTTATAGCTATTGAACTGTGCCAGGGAATTGAGCCTTTACTGACTCATAGTGATTGCCATTGCAAAATAAAGATATGATTTGCTGTGTTATCTTCAGAAGATAACATTCAATTGTTAACATTTAAAGCATTTTAAATTATGTTGAAGATAGCATTTTGAAGTGCTGTTGATTTAAGGTAGCATTTAAAGTGTTTTCTGCTGAATACATCAAATAATGTGATTTCTACCACTGACTACATGTAAATTTCTCTTTTGGAAGGTGTGTTGAAGATGCTATCTATTCCGTTATCTATTTAGCATTTGATAAAAAATTAATGCAAGTATTTATATAGCGCTTTACACAATTAGGTCTCAAAGCACTTTACATTTATTCCTCTGCCACTAGGATAAATCACATTTTTTCACATATTGAAAATTTGGCAACCAATTATAACAGCGCACAGTATGACTACTACCCTAGCTCCCCATTTACACCTGGACAAAGTGAGACAAACGAGATATAAAGTGTCTTGCTTAGGGATACAACACGTTGGCCTCAACGGGGCTCGAACTCACAATCTAATGATCACAAGTCTGCGCTTTCCACTGGACCACACATGCTCTCATTTACTTTATCTACTGAAATTCAAAATTGAATCATGTATAGTATTTTGAAGATTCTTCTGGTTAATATTATCATTATTATGTGGCATCTACTAAAGAAAGCGTTTGAATTTCATAATGTGTTGCTATTTCTTGAAGTTCTATAATCTTAAAGGGGCATTTCGTTATCCACAGCATTGTCCCCCGACTTAACCTAAAAAAAAAGTTGAGATTTTCATGTCATCTGAACCATTAACATTAGTAATCCATGTGTGCCAAATCTTACGTGCAAATTCGGTCGTGTCTGTAAGAAATTCGCAATTTTGTATTATCTGTTTGTAAACGGACAGAAATTATAGCACAGTGGCCTATGGGACCGTGGGAAATGAGCTTTTTCTCGTAACACAAAACCGCAAAGTCGGGATAAGCTAAAAAGTTGTGAATATGCTTTTCTCAAGGATATCCAGTGAACAATGAATAAAACAGAAGGTGCTGGAATCACAAACTGCACCTTTAATGGTTAACTATTAAAGAAAACATGAATTATTTTCTTTTGAAGAAAGTGTTAAGGTTGTTTATTGTAGAGAGCATCCCATCCCAATGATTCTGTTACTGATAGTATCCTTGAAAGTTTTACCCACTGAATATAGCATATAATATGTTATCTATTGAAGATAGCACTTGAACTACCATTTACTGAAGACGGCATAATGTTACCCACAAAGCGGTATATGATAAAAAAAAAAAAAAAAAAAATTGCAAACCAAAGATATGATTTGCTGTGTTATCTTCAGAAGATAACATTCAATTGTTAACATTTAAAGCATTTTAAATAGGTTGAAGATAGCATTTTGAAGTGCTGTTGATTTAAGGTAGCATTTAAAGTGTTTTCTGCTGAATACATCAAATAATGTGATTTCTACCACTGACTACATGTAAATTTCTCTTTTGGAAGGTGTGTTGAAGATGCTATCTATTCCGTTATCTATTTAGCATTTGATAAAAAATTAATGCAAGTATTTATATAGCGCTTTACACAATTAGGTCTCAAAGCACTTTACATTTATTCCGCTGCCACTAGGATAAATCACATTTTTTCACATATTGAAAATTTGGCAACCAATTATAACAGCGCACAGTATGACTACTACCCTAGCTCCCCATTTACACCTGGACAAAGTGAGACAAACGAGATATAAAGTGTCTTGCTTAGGGATACAACACGTTGGCCTCAACGGGGCTCGAACTCACAATCTAATGATCACAAGTCTGCGCTTTCCACTGGACCACACATGCTCTCATTTACTTTATCTACTGAAATTCAAAATTGAATCATGTATAGTATTTTGAAGATTCTTCTGGTTAATATTATCATTATTATGTGGCATCTACTAAAGAAAGCGTTTGAATTTCATAATGTGTTGCTATATCTTGAAGTTGAAATCTTAATGGTTGACTATTAAAGAAAACATGAATTATTTTCTTTTGAAGAAAGTGTTAAGGTTGTTTATTGTAGAGAGCATCCCATCCCAATGATTCTGTTACTGATAGTATCCTTGAAAGTTTTACCCACTGAATATAGCATATAATATGTTATCTATTGAAGATAGCACTTGAACTACCATTTACTGAAGACGGCATAATGTTACCCACAAAGCGGTATATGATGCATCATCTACAGAAGATAGCATATGAATTATCTGTTAAATATCATAAGTTAGTTGGTATATGTTAGAGACAGGGTTTCGGTTAGTATAGTAAAGATAAAGTGTTGTATACGGAAGAAAGCATTTTGATTGCTAGATGTATATTGAAAACAGCATTAGAATGATCCATTTATTATTTGGTGGGATATGCTTTGAATATTCTACCTACCTAAGGAATAGAGTATTTAGTGTGCTATCTAGTGAAGATAGCATTTTGTTAAATCTACTGAAGATAGCATTTGATAGGTAACTGTGATGCTGTCAATAAATGGCAAGTCAAATGCTATCTTCAGTAGATTTAACAAATGCTGTCTAGTGAAGATAGCATTTTGTTAAATCTACTGAAGATAGCATTTCACTTACCATTCATTGACAGCATCACAGTTACCTATCAAATGCTATCTTCAGTAGATTTAACAAATGCTATCTTCACTAGATACTGTGATGCTGTCAATAAATGGCAAGTCAAATGCTATCTTCAGTAGATTTAACAAATGCTGTCTAGTGAAGATAGCATTTTGTTAAATCTACTGAAGATAGCATTTCACTTACCATTCATTGACAGCATCATAGGTATCTATCAAATTAAATATGCGTTATCTACTAAAGATAGCATGTGATTATGGCATTAACTAGCAAAAGCTAACATGTCAAGTTTTATCTCTTTAGTAATGTTGGATTAGTAGTTGTCTTTTGGAGACAGCATCTTAATTGTTATAAAGATAATATATAAAGTCTTATAAAAGATACATTCAAATTAGCTATATAAGGCAGCATTGGACTGATATTTCTTAAAGGCAACATCACTTTTGTTATCTATTGATGACAGTTCTTAGTTTTATACAATCTACTTGATATTTTTGCATGGTTGTAAAGCTTTTATATACATTAGCCCTCACCTGATTATTACCAAATCCGCGTCCTTATGGGTAAACAGAATGATTTTATAATTAACATTAACCTCATATTAGCGTCCCTATCTGTTTTTTGAGTATGTTGTTTTTATGTGTAAAATGTGTCTCTATTCTTCCAATGGCCTAGACTATCATTTGAGAGCAAATTGAAGAAATTTCATATTTTGTGAAAATGTGCCAGTGCCGCTTTAAAGGCACTATCAGTGATTTATCAGAAATTCGAAAAAATCATCAAAAATCTGATTTTTGCATTTTGGAACAAGTATAGGTATCCTAACATGTCCTGCAAGTGATAAGTCTAGAAGCAATCTAATAAGGACAAAATCGGATATTTTAGTCATTATTGTCCGTACGGACAATTACTACAATGTGTAATTGAATGGGGATTCATATCTCTGAACATTGCCGTTTTCTTCCTTTTTCTGTCAATATTTCAGTTAGAAAATATACCTTATGAGAGTCCTACAGACTTATCCTTCACTTTTAAGTTATTTCTACAAATTTCAAATATTTTTGTACCTTTCGGGTGAATCACTGATAGTGTCTTTAACCAAAAAAAATTGTTCTTGCTGAAAATGTGTCACTGGGTCATAATCTGATTCAACCAGCACTTTGCTAAACAGGTAGAAGTCTCCAAATATAAAATGTATCCCACAGTGTCTACATCATGATAAGATAAGAGAGCTAACCATCTTATATTTATCTTAATGCTTTTATTCCTGGCTCACAGCATTGAGAAAGTGTGTAGTGACCTGTGACATGCAGGGAATACAATTTTTTAGGCTTTTAAGATAATTACATTAAAATAACAAATTTCAGTCAAATGTACACTGCAGTAAGACACAGAGCCAGACTGGAAAGTGTAGAAGTGTGTTCTCTGGAGGTTTAAATCATATGGAGGGTTTAGGGCAAAAAAGCCCCATCTGCAATAGCTGCCGGGTGTTAGATTTGGCAGGTACAACACTTAGTAAGAACACATCTGACAAATGGCAGCTATTGCAAATGGGGCCTTCTTGCACTCAACCCTTGCTATGCTGTCACACAGAGATGCTAGCTGCACAGGTTTCTAATAGTGTTGTTGTTTTAAAGAAATGTACAGGTGGGAAGCGCTGGTATAAACAAAGATCAAAATTATTGCTTCTGCCACATTTTTCTTAGTGAAAGCATTCATTTAGGTAACCCATTAAAATAATACATAATGAGCTCTGCAGACAGACTACATGTATGTTTGATGTCTTGTATTGATGAATATGGTATGTGATAGGGTGAATATTGATACACATATGGAAACATTCTGTTGGTTTTGGTTGAACAAAAAAATCGATTCGGCCATATGCACGCAGCACTGTCACGACCCTTAAAAAGGTGGGTGACCCGATTGACAAACTTGTTCCCCCACTTTGCGCCATCAAAATTGAGATTTTGGTATCAGAAGAATATTCATATTTTTCTCATTACCCCAGTGAAATTTTAGGCCCAAATGGTTAGACTGATTTAAAGGCTGACTCAGAGATTTTGAAATATATTTTTTTTTTGCATATTTAGTTAATAATAATCAATTGGAACTAAAGATAGTCACCTAAAATGCTCACCAAGGTTTGAGATGTCATCGGATTTTTCAATTTGATTAGTAAACATTTATGTGTAGTATAACAGTGCAACAATAGGATACTGTGTATAACAAAAAATTCTGGATCCAGAATTTTTATTACAAAGTTGTGAAGGAGATCTGAGCTTCGCTATTTCACAGTGATAAGTATGTGGACAAGCATTATTTATATGAAAATTGGGGTGTGCACACTCTATCCAAAAAGTCTGACTGTCTCTCCCTTTTTCTCCCTTTTTCTCTATCTCCCTCTCCCTCTTTCTATTACTCTCCTCTTTCTCTCCCTCTGCCTTCTCTTTCCTTCACCATCTTCAGAGATGTAACTTTTCCAGAAATTTCTGGATTTCAGATTTCTGGCTGTATATAAAAAAAAATTGTGACATGCAAAAAAAAAAAAGAAAAAAAATCAATTTCTGTGATCCATGTCTGGATTTCTGGCCATAAATAAAAAAATCCCAAAATGTAAAAGAACCCCCCCACCCTTTTTTTATTCTGTAAATCCATGCCTGGATTTCGTATTCAAGTGTTGCAAAGTGTCTCAAAAATACTCAGAGTATCGGGTTTGATTAAAGCGCCCATTTCATCAGATCACAGCGATGTTGCCTATTATTATATTCGCTTCCAATCAAGAAATCGTCACATTCATTTCACTTCACCTAGGTCGGCATCTGGCCAAGCGCACAATCCTACCAGCACTTTGATTTCCCTAGAAGCTACCCAGATTTCGCTTGGGTTGACGAGGTAAGTGAGGTAAAGGGCCTTGCCCATGTGCACAACATATTGGCCACAGCGGGGCTCGAACCTGCCAACCTTCGATCTGAGGGCCGTCATATTCACGGACCACATGTGCCCTCAGTGCAAAAAAAAAACAAGTTTATTTTATAAACGGTGTCTTGTACCCCCAAATCTCTTAAGAAAATAGTTCCCTGGAACTTAAGCGGATGCTTCGCTATAATTTGGCCTTGCTGTCGGTTCAAATTTGAATTTTCAGGAAATGGGACGACTCCTCTGTTACATCTCTGCTCTTTCTTTCTACCTCTCTCCTCTCCTCTCTCCTCTCCCTCTCAAAACATGCTTGGAACCAGTGGTGTAACCAGTGGGGGGAGCAGGGGTGCAAGCCCCCCCCCCCACCACCCCCAAATGAACTGACCGTTGTACAGTGTCTATGGAGAAGGACCCAAATTCACCCCTGCAGGAAATGCCTTGGCACCCCTTCTCCCCCCCCTCTCATTTGCAAAGGTCTGGTTATGCCACTGCTCAGAACCCACAACTAGTTAGCAGAAAATAGATTCCTTTTCAAGTTGCTATTTCAGTGGCCTATTTATTTCATTCTTTTTATAAGCTTACCATATTTTATTTTTCACCCAAGATTGTGTTTCAATGCTGTCCAAATCAAAATTACTGCTCTGAATATGCAAAATATATTTCAACCCATTGAAAAGAAAATCCCAATATTATCTCGGATGCAATATTTTCAGTTCAGGCGTTACAGTTTGTTTCATGTTTAGAGTCTGCAATAGTGATCATTTCAAAGGATAACAGATAGACCCAATAGCTCACATTGAATCCAACAGATGTTGAAAGTGTTAGTTTTAACAGAAAAGCCTGTGTCATTTACATGTTGTAATGTAGGCACTGTAGCATAGGTAAATAGTGCATACATGTGTGAAAGCATTATGTAAAGGTATCTATTTTGAAGAATGTGATCATTTTCATGGACTGACATAAACTTACAATGTGGTCTTTAGCAGCATTTGTTTAGGGTTGGAGATGCATTAGGAAGGATTGACTATTTTAATATGAAAGAAATACATGACAAATTTGGTGCAGGCCCTTTTCTTATGAACTAGGGATGAATTCAGTATTCTGCCACCACATTATCAACATGCAGTTTATTCCGTTGAGGCTGTCGAATTAATAGGGTGGTGGTACAATACTAAATTCTTTCCATGAACGACTATAACAGGACTGAATCCCTAAGTGATTGCCCATCAGAAAGAAGAATTGAGATATTAACCTTATTTGGACTACTTACTGTAAATGAAGTTAATTTTGTAATCAGTTTTATTTTCATAAATTTGTTTATGTCTTCAGTTTGTACAGTTTATTAATTACTGAATTACTGCCAACTATTGTTTTAAATCATGAACATATATGGAAGATGAGTAAATTCACTATATTATTGCTGCAAAAAGATAAGATTTTACCCTCTCTAGAAACTTTCTTGTTGTGAAATTAAGGTGTTATATGGTATCTCGTATCCTTCAATGGATATTTGTTCATTTTTACAAGATAACAAGGAAACCATATGTAGGGGATGTTGAAGTAGACATTTGCATGGTTCATTGCATTGTTGTAGGTCAAAAGCTATGCATGTCTTAAAGGGACATTATGGCATAGAAAAATATTCCAGATATAATGAAGCAGACCCTTACTGAAATCACTTTTATGTTTGTATGTATGTATGTATACATGTGTGTGCATGCCTGTGTGAATACATACGTGCATATGTGGGTTAATTTTTGGTTAGATTTTTGGGGTTTAGGTTTTATGTCAAAGCCCCCCCCCCTTAGAAACTCCCAACTTTATATCACCAAACTTGTATACTGATTTTTGGTGGCGGACATGATATAGCTGAAACTTGGCCAGACTTTCACAGAGGCCATATAAGGCTGACTCAGAGATCTCCTGATGAGGGCGCACTCAATTTGCAAACAAATCAAGTTTTTTTACTTTTTTTGTATGTGTACATAATGCTTGTCCATATACTAATCACTGTGTGAAATAACTAAGCTCAAAATCGAGTCATTCCATAGAAAATCACAAATGTGTTTACTAAAATTCCAGATCCTAATTTTTTGTTATACCCAGTATCCCATGGCACATAATCCGTACCTAAATTGTTTACTGCCTGTTCAAAAATCCAAATTCCTCTCTAACTTTGGAATTAAGCATTATTGACTATCTTCAGTTTAGATGACTATTTTGAATTACTACACACAAAAATAAAACTGGAAATCTCTGAGTCAGCCTTTCCTATTGTAACCATGTTTATAGATTAAAATTGAGCTATGATTGCTTTTTCACAGAAATGACCTTTTTTCACACAGTTGGTATGCCAACATTAGCGAGTTAGTTATTTCACACTTCCGGTAAAGGTCACATGTCGGTTTTTACCAAAACGTAGTCGATGCATGAGATTCGCATTCAATATTGCAGAAAACTACCTTTGAATAAGTCGTAACATTTAACCATTCTGTTCATCATCCCTGACCTTTAGTCGGACCTTTAGCTGGGGGGGGGTGCAAAGGTACACTTTCTGCTGAAATTTTGATAAGAAGATAAAAAATTTAGAGAAATTTGGCAAGAAAGTCCACTTTTTGGTGATTGAGATGTCAAAAAGTCCAAATGAGGAAGGGGGGGTTAGGTCCACTTTTAACAAAAAAAGGTCCACATGTAACAAAAGGTCCACCACTTCTCTTAGTCCTGCGACCCCAAAAACATAATAAATCATTGCGTACAGCCCTGCAGATAGGATATGGAAAGTTTCACATATTGACAGCAAAACAGGGTGGTCATTTTTACATGGTTTCAATTGAAACCAGAAGTTGGTCTGACAATTTTTCTACAATGCATCCGATTTGGCGAATGGGGAAGGGGATACGATTATAATATGCATAATTTGCATTGTGGAGAAAAGTACGGAAATCGATAGAATTGCCAGGGGGGAGGAACCTAGGATTTATTTGGCATCACGTACGACCAATTCTGAACTGAGCAATATATGAAATACCCACCGTAAAACATATAAGGTTCTATGGTGTTTAAAGGATATTTTGGGAAGACGGTCAATTTTGTACCTAACTGTGCGGAAAAAAACGGTTTGCTGCAAAAAGGCACTCAAAACTACTCCTTTACGTTAATTTCAGGAAAACATGCGCTTGCCAAATGTGGTGCGATATGAGCCAGCCAGATCCTATCAATGACATCGGGTATTGTTTGTGTTGCATGAGCGCGGGAATCTCGTGTGGCATTTGTATACGGACCCGTGGAGCGATAGATGCGGTTAGGACCCAAAATACAGAGAGTGAGATCTAAATTTGAATATAAATAGCGTTTCAAGCAGTCTAGGATATTGACAAGGCGTGAAAGCAAATTTTCAATGCAATTTTCTCCAAATTTCTTTTAAAATAAAGTTAGCAGAACAAAATTCCTTAAAATGATTCTTCTTGCTGTATGGTAAAAATTGAAGGAATTCATTCATCAAGCGGTTTTGGAGGAATCAATCGGGAATATTAATGCCGATTAGGGGATTTTTCCATTGAGCTCCACAGGAGCTCAGCCCAACCTCAAAAATCCCCAATTTAGTATCGAACATCGGCGTCCTTCCCCCACCCCCGAAATTGCTATCCATACTCGGACTGAAAAATCATCCCCGTCAAGTAAGTACTGAAAAATTATCTAACAACATGTTCCGAGTGGAAACTGGGCATACTCGTTTTCTATTAAAAATGAGATTGGCCTGTTTTTAATGTGTTGGCAATATGAGTTGGGTTTCTAGGAGTACGCGCAAGCCGACTTTAATAAACTCGGAGATGGATCAAGCGGGCATTCGTTTGCGATTTTAGCGTCGCACAAAATTCATGAGCGATTTTCCACTTCTGCATTTAGCGAATTTGTCAACGGTTGCAAAATCGCGTAGAACTTGATGTTGCTAGACAAGTCTAAGAACGCGCCTGTTTAATTACGCGTTCTCACACGTTCACGCACCCCTTTTTGTTTTGCTGTCGTGACATATAGGCGTAAATAACGCGAGACGCATCGCCTCTAGTGAAGACGGGAAATTTCGCCTCATAAATATGTCCTTTTTTCGATTCGATGATTTTCAGGAAAACTATCCGTTACAACAAGCAAACCATTTTTTTTTTATTTCGGTTAATTTGCAAGTAATGCACTTAGACCTAAACTATTGTGAAAATCAGAAAACTTCGCCCCCTTTGTTATCTTTTGGAGCCTTAGTTCGGTAAATCACATTTTCCCATAGGAGTTTGCGTGGTAATACTGTAAAATTTTGAGCAAACATGTACTACTTTTTTGACAGTCTTTTTTCTCAAAAACGAATATCGTAAGTCCAGATTTTTTATTTCAGATTTGTTATCATCACAATTACATGTACTATATATCAAATTTTAAAGAAATTCGACGGCCCATTTAAATCATGATGCCAACAACCTAACCAAAAACACTTCTCCGCTTTGTGCATTTCCCTGCACCAGTCTGGGATCCATAAACGAGAAGAGATCTGATTCCTTGGGCAGACTTTGCTGCTTGCCCACCTGGTGGTATGACATAGCGCTTTGTTGTGTGGTAGGACTTCACAGGCAGGCCTATTTTATGAAACATCGTGCTAGCAGTGAAGTTGCACAACACAATCTTGAATATGTGGTATACTGATGTAGATGCTAGCTCTGGCAGAATGGCCATACATGTATCTGTACTATTCAACCGAGTGTCACCAGGTGCGGAGTTGGAAGTGGGACGAGCCGGATACCATGAAATATTCTATGAGTAATAAAGTTAGATGTTGCGGTTGTACCAGCATTGATAGCCATGATGTATCGCAGTGTATTAATAAGAATACATGATGTTTAATTAAACAAGTCCAAACCTTTTACGATATGCCATTTTAGAATTAATGTATATATATTTGATCTGCAGGTATGATAAAAAAAACCCTTGATTTTATCAATCAATATTGGAAATGAGAAGATCGTGTGGCATCCAAAAGGTTTAAATAAAAAGTTGCTTGGGTGCTAGTTGGATAAATTGTTTGTTTCTGTACATGTAATCGTCATTGCTTGCCATGCAATAAGCCCTGGGTGGGTAGTTTTGAAATCTCAGGACAAACGATTTTGAAGATATGATATTTTTAAAAACCACTAACTTGGTATTGGGCTAGGGGGGGTGGGGGGGGAAATACAGTTTGACACTTTTTAAAAATATTTGTTAATTTTTTTAATTTAAGGTCAAGTCAGTTTTGACACCAACCAGTATTTTTTAGGCCTAAGCTTAAATTGTACTTAAAATATTAGTGACCTTTAGAGTATTTTCTGAAATCTTACAACCTTAAGACCTCTTTCTACACACTCAGAAATACAGGGTCAAAAATAACCAAAAATGGTTAATTTTGACCCTGCGGGCTACTGTCAATTATGCACGAACTAGAAAAGGGTCAAATCTGACCCCCTCAAATGGGCAAAAATTGACCCTCAATTGGTGGTTAAAATAACCCTTGGGGTTGGAAATACTATATTGGGGGTCTTATATTTTTTTTTTAAATACCATTTGGGGGGTAAAAAATGACTAATATTTAATAGTTCATTGGGCTAATCCGGATGGCGTATCAGATGCACAAAAGATACTTTGATAAAGAAAATAACCCCAAATGTAGTGATTTCAAATAACCCTCCTTTGGTCAAAGATGATTATATTAAGGGTCATTTCAATATGATTGCCTTAAAAGCAAGGAAAATGACGCGAACGGGGTGATTTCAACCACAACTAGTTTCAAATAAAAGTGACTATAGCCTTTTTTCCTGCCCCTGGTGTAAAAGGGTGGATTTGAGATTTTGACCCCATCAGTGTAAGTGTTGTGTAAACATTAAGGGATCACTAATCAAGGCTTCAGGATAAAGTGCGAGATGTGTCAGCAGCGAAGCTTATTTTAATTAGATCCCCCTAATACTGACAGCGAGCCTCCTAGGTATTTTACTTTGTTTATCCTATGGACACCTGTGCATTTGGTACATGGATTTTTGTTGTCTTTGCCTTCGTGAGGACTGACCCGAAATAAATAATCAAATTCATTATATTTCCGAATGTTCAAAATCGATGTATTGATCAGAATTAATTAAAGGGCCATGCTTACGAGACTATGTAGAATGTACAATAAATGCAGGGTTTTTTTTCTGTTTGTTTTCCTGCTAACTTTATTTTTGTTTTCTTAACAGGGTTCCAGTTTATAGTGGATTTCATTTTGTTTTATAAACACATGTCAGGAATACTATTTAGTGCAGAAGAAACCATGTTTATGTTGTTAGATATCATTTTGTTCTTTAAAGGTGTTCTGGTTTATAGCAGATTATTTTATTTTATAGTGGATGGCAATAGCTATTAAGGGCGAGAAAACATTGTCCTTTCTCAAAGTTGCTGTTAAGCAGATTAGTGATAGGGTTACTGCATTAGCTAATCGGGGCTTAAATTTTTTCTTCCAAAATGTCGCCTACTAAATTCAATACATTATTTTCCGTGTTTAAAAATGCGCAAGTTTACTTCTAAATAGAGGTTTGTAATAGAAAATTGTAGTAAAGAATTTTAAGGTTTTTTACCTCATCAAAAAATATACAACTTGGCCAAAACAAAAAATAAATATTCATAGCTTTTCCCCTTTAAAAAGTTGGTACTGCTTATTTCAAAATTTCAAGATTAGATTTTCATTCATGTTCTGGTGATTGTACATGCATAGAAACGTTCTTTCTTGTTTCTGCTTTAGTGGGAGGTTGTTGAAGTGTTTTTTCCTCTGGTACAAAAAGGTTCTTGGTTCGTTCAAATCTGGGAGGGACCCCATGACTCGCTGACATTTAATAGGCGTGCAACGTTCTGGATATAATTGGTCAAGATCTAGATGACAAAATCACGGATTGTGTTCTTCCCTTGATTCATAGGGATTTGGGCAAATGTAACCAGGAAAAGCATGTCCTACTTTGGATGTGGACATTAAAGTAATGGTCCACATGTATTACAGAGAGTAATATGCGCATGTCAAAATCACAGTCAAAATCACATAGAAGGTGTTAACCCAATTCACTGTGCCAATCTGCCCCACTGTACTATGGACCCAATTAGAGAATAAAGCTTCTGTAGTTTTTTCGGTGATCTAGGGGCAGTGCGTCCAATAATCAAATCAAAGTGTACAAATAAATGCAAAGAAGTTCTTTAAAGTGACACGATTGAGGTTGTGAGGATAGGAAATTTTGCTCAAATTGTACTGTATTGGTTGTAGACCACTTACCGAGAACCTTTCGAAGGTTTATTGGACAAACAAGTACAAAAGAAAACTGCAAGCCTTGTTTTGAACTTGCCTGCTATTGTAATTGACATTGTTCCTGTAGAAAACCATGGTTTGATTTTCTGTTGTGCACGACAGAAAATACTAAATCATCATCGTATTACATAAAGATGGCGTATTCAGCTTATTCACTTCAGGTGTGATCTAATACATTGGTAAGCATTGCAAATATGTGAAAAACCCAGGTTTGAAAAAAATTGAGGGTGCTTCATTCTGGAAATGTCCTCATGTCTCTTTAACTAGGCCTCTAAGCTACGGAACTAAATTGGCTAAATTTACCAAATGAGCAACAAAATTATCCACATTTGCAAGTTCTTCCACAAAATCTCGCTAGATTAGACACGTTCCTAGTAGACCAACCCCAGTAGTTAATTTTCCGTATACCTTTATGCACAGATTATGGTACTCCGCACTTGTTCCAATATATTGCTAATTTACCTTAGGGTTCTTGTAGACTTGTATATCAGTCTTTTCCTGTGTTAACAAACACTGCTGTTATTCTGATGGTATAATCTTCATTAACCATCTTTTGAAAATGATCTTGATCACTCTAAAACAATCACCTGTGGAAATGGATTAGAATTTCCACCATTTCTTGCCCAAGTTTGTACAAACACTTTTTAGTAATTAGTTATACCAGCATATATGAAACAAGCAATGTCCCAAGTCCCAATACACCTAGAAAACCAGGTCAAGCCATATAGCCGCTCGTGTCTCGGCTGGAATACTAACAGGATTTCCTAGTCGCAGGAGTGTCGGAAATTGAAACAGCTCCTGATGAGATACGCAAGGCGAGCCCGTGGAATATTCAAGTATTGTCAAGTCTTTCCTTTATGAATGCTAAGTGCGGCATTTGTGCCATGATTCCAGTTTCAATTTCTGGTGGCACGTAGGTCGACATCCAAGACAAGAATAACACTCGTGTCACACTGTCTGTGGAACATGACAAATCCCAAGTGTGAGCTAAAGAGAGGGAAAAAGTGGGGAAAATTTAGAATGTGCACGCTGCGTAATTTGCGATATTCTCAATCATGGTTATTTGATTTGACAAATGGAAGATACAGCGAGAACGTGAGAGAGCTGTGGTAACACAGCTGCATACACCGCTCTCCCGAGATTTGAAAATCTTGGGTAATATATGATGATAGTTTATTCCAGAAAAATGCCATCTTAGAGAGAGAGAGAGAAACTTGATATTCAGTAATGTATCATCTAAATTACCACAGCCCCATCTGAACCTGTAGGTAGTCTTTAAAATTGTAAATGCTTACCAGTCAAGACAAATAAAGATGAGTTTTTTCTCGTTGTTGTAAATTGATGAGTACAGAAATTACCTCTTCTGTGAGTTCTATATTTGCAAATTTTTCCATTTAGCATTTTGAAACAGTTGTTATTAAATATTTTCAAGATGCAAGCATTTTACTTGCCCAAGCATTGTCTTTCTTGCCCAAAGGTGGCAATTTCTAAGAAAGTAAAAAACAAATCATTGAAGAGGGAAATAAGAAGGACTGAACATCTGTTCCATTGAGGTAGCATCTTTGGAGGCAGAGGTCTTTGAAGTTACATTGATGTTTGAAAGCAAATTGGTACTGGCTCGAAAAAGCGGGACGATATGGAACAAAATATGCATTTTCATCCCTCTTTTTCGGGGAATTCCAACCAATTTCAGCCTAAGTTTGGGAAAAATTAAAGTAAATTTGGCGATTTTCGCGCGCATATTTTGTCAAGTTCAGACCTCATTGGAGTAAAGCGCCGGGACGATTTATGAATTTTGCCACCTTTGGTGGGACGACTTGGAAATTTTGCCCCCTCTGGGATGACTGCATCAGTATGCCACTCTATGATTCCATGTGAGGGAGAAAACATGGAAAATTGGACAGTGATCGGTTACACTTTAAAACATTTCCTGGAATTTTTCATTCACATAAACTATACCTACACAGAGATGGAACACCGGCTGGGGAGTGGCCATGTTTGATTCAACATTCGCACATGGAATTTATTCCAAAAAAATGTGAAAATGGGGTTACTGGGACTTTGTGGCCTATTGGACACCGCAAAAAAAAGCCCTCATTGACAAGTTGGCTTGGAAGGCGAGTCCTTGAAGCTTGTGGTAATAACATCAACAAATTAACTTTTATGGTGAACACAATTTCCCCCTTGGCTGGCTATGTAGTCATCATCTTCAACTCACTTTGTCTTTCAACAATTCCAATCTTCTTGTAAACCCAAGATAAATCCCTGTCATGCTCAGTTTACAGCTTTACCTACTCTGCAAAAACAAAACCCCACGGCACGCTAAATCCAAGGCGGATAAAAACACAATCGGCTGGATCAACTTTTCTGCTTTTTCTGCAGCTGACATTTGTCTTGGGCCTTTTTAAAATGAGAAAAAAGGGCAGACAACATTCTGAAAAATCAAAGGTCTCATATGTTACCCTAAATCTTAGTGGACACTAATATTTTGTTCCAAAATTATTTTTCATCTTATCTGGACATCATGTGATGCCAAAAATAAATTGTCTGCTTCAAGGTGTATTCAAATATTGTTTGGATAATTTGAAATTTTTAATATTAAAGGTGCATTTCGTGATTTCAGCACCTTCTGTTTTATTCATTGATCACTACATATCCGTGAGAAAAGCTTATTCTCAAAATTTGAGCTGATCCCGATCTTGCGGTTTTGTGTTATGAGCAATTGCTCGTTTCCCACGGTCCCATAGGCTACTGTGCTGTAATTTCTGTCCGTTTACGGACAGAAAATACAAAATTGCGAATTTCTTACAGATGCGACCGAATTTGCAGGTAAGATTGGGCACACATGGATTACTAATGCTGACGGTTCAGATGATATAAAAATCTCAACATTTTTTAGGCAAGTCGGGGGGATGAGGCTGTGGATCACGAAATGCCCCTTTAAGCATCAGCAGGGCTGTACGCAGGATTTATTTTTGGGGTCAGGGTGCGGGACTTCGAAAAAGTGGACTTTTTTTCTCGAAAAAGTGGACCTTTTTTGGTAAAAGTGGACCTAACCCCCATAAAATGGTCTTGACTTTTTGAACATTTTATCATCAAAAAGTGGACTTTGTGCCAAAATTTCTTTAAATTTTGGACCTTTTGATCAAAAATTTCAGCAAAAAGTGGAGCTTTTGCCCCTTTTGTTTATTTTTTTTGGGGGGGGGGGAACTGCACCCCCCTGCGTATGGGCCTGAGCATCAGTGAAAGGGTCACCCCTAGTATCATATGCATACAGTACCTTTCCTCCCAAACCCAGTCTATTCCATTTGGAATCCATCCTCCCCCCCTCTGGAAGACTTTACATAAATCTTCCGCAGAGGGGTTGTGCATTTCCATTGAAATTACCCAATGGGCTATTCCATTCACAATATATACTCCCTTTGTGGAAGGTTTAACCAGTCTTCTGCAGATAGAGGACCAGTGCAAATTTGAAATTTCCCAGTAGGATATTCCATTTGATATCCATACTCCCACTGAGAAAGAATTTCTCCTGCAAATTTCTTAAGAAATTCGCGAAATTACAGCACAGTGGCCTATGGGATCGTCGGAAACAAGCGATTGCTCATAACACAAAACCATAAGATCGGAATCAACTAAAATTTTGTGAATAGGTTTTTCTCAGGGATATCTAGTAAACCATAAATAAAACATAAGGTGCTGGAATCATGGAATCATGAAATGCACTTTTAAGTTATCTCGATATTTTACCAATTTGAAAACAAAAGTTAATTTTTAAAGATTATTTTGGATGTAATATCACTATTATTTTCTAAAATACAAGTCTCTGAATGTCACCTCTAATGCATTTGACAGACTAGGACAAGAGAAGATATCAGTAGCTTCCCACAATGCATTGCATCCAGTGGAGATTTTTGTACAGGTAGTCATGTTAATCGTTAGAGATGAAACATTCTTAAAATGCAAATTTGTGATCAGTACTGTTACTTTAGCCACGTTTCATCTCTAACGCTTCACATCAGTATGGCTGTACAAAAACCCCCATTGGAAACAATGCATCATGGGAAGCTACTAATATCTTCTCTTGACTAGGACTGTCGAAATGCCAGCAAACTTTTGCCATGCAGCAACCTTCCAAAATGCACAGAATAAATAGATAATAAAAGTGTGAGTGCATTAACTTTCAATCTGGTTTGATTTCATCCTTCATAAGACAATATTATCTTCTCTTTGACTCTCTTCCTTTCTATTTAGCCTTCAATTTTGCTTGGTTACACCTTGGTTTTTCAATTTCCTTAACTGATTTCTACCTCTCAGGTAACCAACCTTCCTGGTTGCATTAACACAACGTGGTTACATGTTCTTTCAGCGGTGTTGAATTTGATCTTGAAATAAGCATTTTTAGACAAAATGCAAATCTGATGAATTTTAATTGTGTGGTGAAGATGAGATTGCTGTACGTGAGCCATTGACCTTCGAATTTGTTAATGACAAAGTGGCTCTCATGGGATCCATCATCAATATTATCTATTATATCTTACCCTTTTAACCCAGGTAGATTCTGTATAGATTATAACATGTAATAGTGTCTTTTAGATTTACTTATCAAATGACCAAAGGAAGCCATCTCAAAAATCACCAAATTTGGGTCTGGCGCTGCCACTGTTTTGTACTCATTTGAATGTATTTTTTCATGCCGATTCCAAATATAGTCATGAAAAGGCATAATTTTGACATTTTTAGAAAACTAAGGGAGGGGTCATTATTTACGCCAGGGGGGAATGGAGGATTTGAGGGGGGAACCCGAAATAATTTTTTAAGGAGCGAGGGGAATGGGAACATGAGATTTTTCATCAACGAGAGAGAGGGGAACATGAACTTTTAAATGGGGAAATCAGCATGATCAAGGGGGAGTGTGAAATTTTTGAACGGAAGCGAGGGGGGGAATGCGAAAATTGTTGCCGAAAAAAAGTTGAAATCCTCCATTCCCCCTGGCATGAATAATGACCGCTCCCTAAATTGACAAATATTAAATTCTGAAGAAACGTAGTTGCCTGTAGGACCTTGGGGTTAACACTGACTATACCCATTTATACCCAAGTTGTGATTTTTTTAAATCGGTCATTGGCAAATAAGACAAATTTTACCAGTGGCGATCCAGATCATATCTGGCCAATTTAGATCGGTCTGATCAGATTGGCTCATCACTACGTACGGCTATCTTTTTAATGGCATGTCCTTTTTTGTTTTCACTCAATCTGTATGCAGACATGTCCCAGAGGTATGTTCTCCCCAAAAAAAAAAAAAAAAAAAAAAAAATTTTTGCCGAAAAAAAGTCGAAATCCTCCATTCCCCCTGGCATGAATAATGACCGCTCCCTAAATTGACAAATATTAAATTCTGAAGAAACGTAGTTGCCTGTAGGACCTTGGGGTTAACACTGACTACCCATCCAATATGGCTGCAGACATACAAATCAGAAAATAAATGTTGGATGAGGTTTGATTCATATTCAAGTTGTGATTTTTTTAAATCGGTCATTGGCAAATAAGACAAATTTTACCAGTGGCGATCCAGATCATATCTGGCCGATTTAGATCGGTCTGATCAGATTGGCTCATCACTACGTACGGCTATCTTTTTAATGGCATGTCCTTTTTGTTTTCACTCAATCTGTATGCAGACATGTCCCAGAGGTATGTTCTCCCCAAAGTTTCCAGGAAATAGGTTCAACATGGAGGTGTTGTTTACATAGTCTGCTCTCCCCTGTCCAGCCAGAGACAGAAGTTAAGAGGCTCATCTATAATGTTGTATGAGCACAGTTGTTTGATAGTCTCATTTATTATGACAAAACCAGAATAAAACAAAGTATCCCCGGCGGCACAGTTTTGACAGCTGATTTGGATTATTTAGTCCACTACCTACATCCTGTGTAAATTTTAAAAATTCAAAAAACTTAAAAATATGAATTTTTCTTAAAAATCTAGTTTTCCACGTCTTTCTATGGAGAATGGGCACATAGAGGGCGCTATAACATAGAAATCATGATCTTTGTAGGCCTCTATGGCAAGATTCCCGCAATGGATTTGTCTGATATTTGCAGGGATAATAGCTCTTGTATTTCCCTATATATCAGTTGTCAAAATTGTGTCGCCACCTCTTAAAATTGTTCTAAAAATAAAGGAGACAATTTGCACAGGGTCAAACAGCTGTGTGAGAAGTAGTGCCCTATGATGTACATAGCAAACCATTTTCATGTGCTTATTTTTTCACAATTTCCCAATTTTTATTGGATACATATAGGGTTATATGATGTATTTAGTCAATCGGAGACATGGTAAGAATAGTTTAGACATTGTGCAGGTAAATAGGTTTATTTTGATCGGTTACTAAGAGGTTATCAAGAGGTTGTAAGAAAGGGGGTAGACAGTAGACTACAGAGGTTAAACTCTTCTGAATAATTTTGTGGTGAAGTTGAATGCTTTATGCAGTGAACCACCACCACCATCACCACCACCACCACCATCACCACCACCACCACCACCAAAAAAAAAAAAAAAAAAAATCACCACTCACCACCCACCACCCACCACTCACCACCACTCACCACCACTCACCACCACCCACCACCACCCACCACCACCACCATCACCCAGTGACTGGACAAGATGGTTCAGATCTGCTCAAGGAACACTGCTCCACCCAATTAGAATATTGGGAAGGCATCGCCAACATACCTTATTTTCAAATTTCATTTTCATCCAACATTAATGTATCACAATTACTATACAATCATTTCTGGTATCTGTATAAGAATTCATAGCTTGGTACCTCATAATGGGAAAGATGTCAGACAAAATATTTTGCAGATGATTTGAGAAAGATACTAATAATGTAGAACATTCAGGTCTGATGGGGTAAATGGTGGATTCCAGGCTGAGGATTGGGTGGTACCCCTTTATAATACATATTATGGTGATCGGGGATGTTTGCTTATAACTAACTTAGTAGTTTATTGTAGGCCTCCTTGAAGATTATGATGTTGATGATGACCTTTGGTATTTCTTCCTTAGTCATAGGAGAACATTGGTTAGGTGGTGAAGTTTGTCACCTTCGAAGGATGTGCGCGCTAAGTTAATATGCTTCAGTGGGTGTCGTACCTTTATGGGATTCTTTTGTGCCATTGGTCCGTGGACCTTTATATCCAGGCCAGGCTTGTAGCCAGGGTACATGCAGCAAGTGAAAAAATGTTTGTTGGTTTTTGCAGGTTATGCAAACTGAACAATTTCTATGTTAGCCCTCTACAGCTTGTGATGACCTTCCATAAAACCTTACCACTTATCCAAACTTGTAAGACCATGTTAGGCCAGTAGCCAGGGTACATCCCAAAAAGTTCGAATAGAAATGATGTATGCAGGTGAAGCAAGAAAGAAAGTGCTTTTTATTTTGGGTGCTGGTATATCAAAAAATTATCCTTATTGCATGCGGATTCTTGCCTTTTTGGGAAAAAGTTACCAATTTGACCTCAACCCCTCAAAAAAAAAAAAGTCCTGACTATCCTGGATAAGATTCAAACTTTTTGTTTACTGTAAAAAATGAAAAGTAATTGATCATAAGTTGTTAGCATTATTAAAGGCTGACTCAGAGATTTTGAAATATAAATTTTGTGTAGTAATTAAAAATAGTCATCTAGAACTAAAGATAATCACCTAAAATGCCTAATTACACAGTTAGAGATGAATCGGATTTCCGTTTCCATGCAGTAAACATTCATGCAAAGTATAACAGTGCCATAGGATACCGTGTATAACAAAAATTCTGGTTCTGGAATTTTAATAACAAAGTTGTGATTTTCTATATGAAGGACTTCGATTTGAGCTTAGTGATTAATAAATGGACAAGCATTATGTAGATTCAAAAAACATAATTTGTTTGAAAATTGAGTGCTCTCTCAATGGGAAATCTCTGAGTCAGCCTTTAAAGGTGCTTGTTCTTATCGCCTATGGGACTCTTCTCCATTTACCCGAAAGTATAATATCAATTTTGATATCAGATGAAAGGAGGTATTTTTATTATTGTCGTCCTGGAATTTCAGCTTCAAATCCATTTCTTTCCCAAGATAAAGACCAAAAACTGCCATTTTAATGGTCAACCATCAATATTAGACCACAGTAGTGAAATTAGGGCCTTATCGTTTCTACTATTAAAACCGCAAGTTTGTTTCCCACGATACTCTGTGGTAAGTATATGTGTGCAAGTACCAGGCTCTCATATCAAGTAAAGAACACGATGCACATAAATCGGAACAAGCACCTTTAATAATCAGCCATAATAATGCAGGGTTAAGGAAATTGCATGGTAGATGAGATACTTCATTAGTTTACTGAAGATAAAAATAAGGCGAATAAAAAATAGAAGCTGTATCACGTTCCCTCTCCTAAATTATGCAGTCTTGCAATTCATTTCTCCGCTGTACACAACTCATTTGAAATGTGCTCAAAATAAAATCCCACTGGTGAGTTCAAATCAACCATTTTCAACAAATTCAATTTCTTTACTCACACTGAATTTAAGTTTGATACATTTGCATTTTGCGCACAGCAAACATTTATTATACATGGGAGGTAGCACTTAAATTTGATATTGAAATTGAATTACCAGTATGACAAGGACAATTTTATAAATTTTTTATTAAGTTTGTGCAGTTTCCTTAAAAGTTATCATGCATGAATTTATTTCTCCTCCCACCAGTCATATTTTCTCATATATCAGGTGGCTTACAAGATAATTAAAAAGTAATAGAAGTAGATTTGACCAACTCATCGATCCAGCAGCTGTCGTCTTTCACTAATAATATCATAACGTAGAGGGGCTCTCCTAATTACAACTGACCTTTCCATTCATTATAGCCTGAGCAGATAGTTTTGCGTCACGTAAAACTTCCTGATTGATGCGTCGTGCCACTATTGTGCACTCTTTCTCGCTCTCTGTGGTGCGGCGATACATCCAGGTCGGCCTTGGTAGGATTCCATCCAGCGCAGATCAATGGTATACACATGGGTTACATCGATATCATCAGGCTGGTCTTGTTTACAATTGTATTTACTTGCCACAATATGATGTGACTGGTACTGGAGACTAATCTTGATTGAGACTTGGCTTGTTGGTACTCATTTGGTATCTCTTAAGGTGTTGAATATGGCAGGAGTGTTGTTGTTGTTGATTTTGATTTAGTTTGGTAAACCGACAAATTTTATGTGTTTTTATGGAAGAAGATTAACTGCTTTTGCTTTGTGCGACTAAGGGTTAATATCAGCACTGGAAATATAGTCTTGCTTTGAGGTCCTCGAGCCACAGGGCTTTCCGGAAAAGCGGTGTAATAACAGTAAATTTTGCATTGATTCCTGGGGCTTATGGGAATTTCACTCAAAGAGTGAGAATAAGATGTTTTTCTTACCCAAACAATTTGTTCTCTTTCCCTGCAGGCATGATGGGAGTTTTTGTGGAGCCCCAAAGAATGAAAATGTGACCTATTGCTATAAATTACTTTTAATGCCGCAAGATAGTTGCTGAGACACGGTGTACTTGTAACAAGTGTTTCGTCATTTTCAAATAGCAGTTTATGAAAAAAATCACATCATCTAGTATTTGTGGATTGCAGCGTGGCCATGCAAGGAAAATGTTTATTAACAAAATTGAAGTTCATTCATTCCTGAATCGCAATTTATTTAAAAACAACCTTGGAGGCTAAATTTAAGATTATGCATAAATTGGAATTTATGATATTAAGCAAATATCTATTATGTTAATTGTCTAGTTCTAAGTGAGTCATTTTTCGTATAGTATCATAAAAAAGATGGCTAAATCTTGGTCAAGTCTAAATTTCCAATATGTGAGTAATTGATAGATGGATACACAGGTTATTCCTGCTTCAAAGCCTCTAATGCCTCATTCGATTTTCCCTCTGACTTGGTTTTCAATGCCCCATCAATATGTTTTTATTACAAACCAAGCTACTGCTCATCTTTGCGGGAAGCTTATGAAGTACAAATTTTATTATGTTTTCTTTCAATTTTCCTCATGATCTGTCTTGTTTGCACTGTTTTTACAAAAGCATATAGGTATTCTTTCTTATATTGTGTGCAAAATGAAGTGCAGGTACCTCTTGCATATCTCGAAACCATCCCTACACCTGTCAAAATTTATCAGCAAGATTAAAATTTGAAGTGTTTCATGAGTTTATATGATTTTATATTTTGTTGGAAATGTACCTCTGTCACTTTAATGTAAGATTCACCCTTGTGGCATAAATGGGCCATATACATGTCAAAATTATTCCAATTCACTAGAAAGAAACCTTAATTTTATCTGACGTGTTATTTTTGGAACAAGAACCTTGTTTTAAATAACAAAAATGAGTGGAACCAGTGATAAACGATGTTAAATATCAAAGACAAAAATCGAAAATCAAAAATCCAAAACAACTTCAGTTTGAATGTTGAGCCACTATATTGATGTGTTTGGCTGCAGTGTTTCTCTAGTGGAATGATACATTACTTTCAGGGGGTAGGACATGCCAACCTAACAGCAAGAGAACGGTATAAACTTCCGGAGTAACCCGAGTGCTAGTCTTATGCAAAGACTTAATGGTAGCCCGGGGGGCCAGTTGTATTCAAAGGTGGATATGATGCGTGAACATGGACTACCGAAAATGCACCCTAAACAAGTATTTCCACCAACTAAAAAACATATCCTAAACAAGCATTTTTGTGTTTTTGCTCACCATAAGCAAGTCTTTTTGTCAGTGTTTGCTACCCTAAACAAGTGAGCAATGCATTGTACTGATAATATTCCCTTATTATCTGGCTTTGCTCATGTGCTTTACTTCCAAATTACAATATTTTTGGTGATTTTGATCTCGCGTACATCACAATTTCAGGGTTACAAAAAAACATACCCTTTTTTTCCATATTTTGCTGATTTTGACACCCTAATCAATGTATGCACGTACATTGCCTGTTGGAAAAAAGAGACCCTTTTTACGCTATTTTTACGCCTTTTACGTTACACTATTTTGTAGCGGGGTTAATCCACTAACCATGACAGATTTTGAAGTCAATAATTTTTTCCTAAATTATCATGATATTACTAAAATGTATTGAACGAAGGTTTAAAAGGTGATTTTGCAATGTCACTGGGACCGAGGCTGCCGTAGAAAATACACGTAAGAATTCATAAATGGACCGTTTGGAAATCCCCAATGCCCAAACCGAGCAGATCGTGTCCGACCCCCCCTGATTACTTTTATTACTCTCCACTCTCTCTCCCAAGCTTGGTGGCCTGTGGCATTCAAAGCCAAAAATACATCCAGGAAGATTACAATGAAAATGAATTACTTTGGCCAGGCATCAACTGCCGTGGAGAACCGTATTCATCTTTGTTGAAAATAGAAAAGGGATGACAAACAACAAAAAAATGGCAATTTGTTATTTTCTTTAGGATTGGCAAAATTTGCTCTTAATGTATTAGAGGTTAAATTTTTAAGTTACCCATATACACATGTACAATGTACATTGGCTTTTGCTGTGGTTCTATTAAATCTTTTTGATATTATATTCTGCATGTATATGACAAGGGGGTAACTTCTATTTTATCCCATGAGCACTATACCTAAGCTCAAATAGGTGTCCTTCATATAGAAAATCACAACTTGAGGATACAGGATTTTGGTATGTATACGACCCAAATGTTTACTACATTAAAACTAAAATCAGTCTTTGGAATTGACCATATTAGGTGACTATAGTTAGTTCTAGTTGACTATTTATAATTAAACCACATACACAGAAAATATATTTCAAAATCTGAGCCCGCATTTAATATCTCACCACAATACTTCCCATTGCCATGTTTTCCACACATTCAGAAAATAATAAAAGGGGATTTTTGCTGATCTGATTTCTGAGTAATAATCTGCACAAGCCGACTATTTCAGTAACTGCAATTTAACCATTTTGACCACTGAATGGTAGTGAGAGCTTGAACACTGCCCTAGAGAAATGTAGCATTAAAACAAGTCAGGAGCAGTACTTCTATTACAAAATCTTCCACTATGGGACCATAGAGATAGATATAAATAAAAGGCTAGAGTACCGACAGCCATTTTGATTTAACAAGCTCTGCGGACGATTAAATGTTACTGCCCAAGACCATTACTACGTAAACTTTTTAACACAGTAGTAATGCACAGTCCTTATATTTTTTATTAATATTGAACTTTGACCTCGGCAGGCGCAAAACAGTGTCCGCCAACTCATTTTTATTATTGGTAACCAGCAAAAATAAGCATGTTCTTGACCATTCTAAATAAGTTACTGGGAATAGCCCAGAGGCAGGCCCATAACCAGGTTTTTTAGGGGGCAAATTTTTTTTAAAAAGGGGCTTCTCTACAATTTTTTTTTGGGGGGGGGAGGGGAATTTGCAAAAATGAAGTTTTTGACCTAAATTTTATCCCTTTTGGGGGCAAAAACCATAAAAGCCTAATCTCTTTTTAGGGCTTTTTAGCTCTTTTTAGGGTTTTTTAGGGGCTTTTTGGAATTTGGGGGGGGGGGGGGATCCATCAATCTCTTAATGATACAGTGGCCTGGGTTCGAATCCTACTCCTGCTTCTAAATTGTAAATTGTTAGATGTTAGATGAAAAAAAATCCCAAAAAGATCAGAACTTAAACCAATAGCTGCCCTTTGAGGTTAGTAAGGGAGAACTGCTCCTGCAAGGAGCATGGTTGGTGGTCAAAAACTCCAGTGTGCTGCATTTAAGGCCCCTGGCATTTGCACTGTCTTCACTGTATAGTGAATAACAATACTTGTGTCCTTTGACCCCCTGTGACTTGCCGATTGGCTAGAAAGAATCCTAAATCATTTATTGAGCCAATCAGTAACATTGTAAGATTGAAGGTATCCATGTAAAAGATTAGTAAATATTTTAGAAGAGCTATTTTAAATGGTTATTCTTAAACAGCTGTGAAAATGTAAGCAATTTCATTGGCTGATGCCCGGGTTCAATTCGACAATTGAACCCAGGTCGACAATTGAACCCAGGTAGTACGCGCTGCGTATTGACGTTATTTTTAGGTTGAAGCGCTCGCGTCATACCATGTTTTGCTACGTTCGCAAGCACCTGCCAACGTTGCGTCTCCTTGCGTATGATTGTTGCATTCAATGGGTTGTTTGATTGTTTTCACTAGGTGGTGGCAGTCCATTCTTGTTGTATTTAAGTCGTAAAGTATCGTGAAATTGTGTTAAAGATCACCTTAAATGTTAAAGCTGTTTAAAAATGAGAATAAAGGTATGATTTTGGTAACTGGTACTCTCTTTACGATGAATTGAAACCGGCAACCACTTAAAATAATGGTATGAATAGAATAATATATTAGAGAATCAGAAACACTGGAAGAAAGAGGGTATTGCCAAGAGGGTTAAATGCACAAAAGAAGCTTAATTATATTTCAAAAGATACCTCAAAGTCTTTGACCAAAAAATGAATTCACTAGTGTCAGAAGAAAGGAGTTTCAGATGATACCAATTCAAACAATTATTCCAATATGAAATACATCTTCATACTTCACAGTATTCAAGTGAGAAGTGGAGACATTGTAGAACCCAAATCAGATGTCCGTCTCGCGACATTTACATTTGTATCGATTAATGACTGGGCTGCATATAAACAGAAGCACTCTAAACCACGTCAAGAAGCTCTTAGGGTATTAGGTGTTGGTCACTATTAGCCGGATCATGACACGGCATTTCAACTGCGTGGATACTTTTCCCAGGCCCTGGGCGTTTAGCATTGTACCCCGGTCATCTGACCAGATGACTGCGAGATAAACGCAGACAAATAATGTGTTATCATACCGGGATGGCTGGCCGCATGGGAAATGGAGATTTGTGGTACTGTAAAAGTGGAAATTTTCACGCTACATTAATTTTCGCGCTTTTCGCGCACTTCTGAGCTAGCGCAAAATTAAAAACCCGCGAAAATGTTTATTTTGTGTGTAGGTCTATGTAGGATAGCTGAAAAGATCGAATTTAAAAACAAACAAAAATGTTAAAAATCGCTGAAACGCGAAAAATTACACACGCGAAAATTATCACTTTTACAGTATGTCTTAACAGACAGCTATAGGCAGTAATAATTGACTGTTCATAGAGGAAAATGTTAGGTTCCAAATTGCAATATTTCCAAGTGGCATTAGTAGGATGGAGGAGTAATGGACATAAATCACAGCTCAGAGATGGCAAAAGTTAATTTGTTATTTTCAAACGTTTGATGCAGTTGGCTGTACAGTAAGATAGTGTCATGTAGAACTATTTAGTGATGTGAAAATTAAGTTCTATTTTTAGTATATTGTTATAATTATTTCATATCATTTTTCTCATTGGGCCATTGGGGGTAAAATCATAAAATGACCACGACTCAAGAAATGCTGATAATGATAAATTCACAAAGAATAAGAAAGTAACTTCTGACCAATATACAATAAAAAGCTCAAGATCAGTTAAACATTTTAGAAATCATGTTAAGGCGAATTTGATAGATTCCTTTGAATAACACTTAAAAGGATTTGAATTGTCTTGTGCGTAGGTTGTACTGGGTTTATTTTTTGTTTGTAATTTGTTTAACTTCAGTCGTGATTGTTCTCTGGCCTTGATGACGTTTTGTCCTTAATGGAGATTTGGAATAGAGTTTGGCTGGCTGCTTGGTCTAACTGGGAAATCCACTATAAAATTTAAAAAAAAAACATGGGTTTTTGGTTTGAAAAAAAAGATAAATTCAGTCATTCGTTTAAGAAATAACAGCACATTTTCCCAAATGTTGGGATTTTGCACAGTTGAATTGTAATGGCTAGTAACTATACCTGTGAATGGTTAAGCTCGAAAATGTCTTGTGTCACAAACGCAGTGGTAGGTGGGGGGGTTGTTTGTGAATTAGGATAATTAATATCAATACCAATATTAATTCAGTGGCTGCTGGAAAGATCCTTCCAATATGATATAGCCATGAATAGGGGGCACCATAGTGCGGGGTCTACGGGGGCTGGCTGGTGGGGGGGGGGGGGGCGGTTAGTCTTTTCGGCGTGGTTCTGCAAGTATTAGAGGCCATTTTTTTGTGAGGTGGCCACTATTTTCACAATGCACGGACAGAAAGTTGGGGCAGTTTCCAGTCCTCCATTAAATAACCCATTACACAATAGCTTCTTTATGACAATTTCGCACTTTTGAGGATTACCATGGGCAAGTATAGTTTTAACTAGAATTACCAACCCACTCGCAAAATGCTCACATTTGGAAAATTGGGGGCAACTCTTCATTATCATCATCATTCCAGGGGGGGGCCGGCCAAGATAGCGCGGTTTTACCACAGTTCCATGGTTTAGCACGTTATCACGAAAACTTGAACAAATATTCTAAGTCGACATTTTTAATATCAATATTTTTCCACTCAAAAATCCGTTGGAGTTGAGATCACTCCATTGTAAGTATTTTTTGGTATGATTAACGTTACACACGGGATCCATTTGAAACGAGGGCTAGGCTGACCTCAGTTCAAAGCAGTAGGGGTCATGTTCTTTATACATTGCAGACGGGGCTGCGCCATGTACAGGTTAGCCGATGCACGTCCTATGCCACCACCGTGGGAATTGGAATCATTCGTGATTGTATGTAGCAATCCCTCATGTCCGTCTTTAAAAAGATTGATGCTAGTTTTGCCGGCACGATTAGGCACCACCGACCTAAAGCCAATGCAATTTGAGCGACTCGGCTCATACGGGAATTAAGTCATCCACCCTAACGATCGTGTATAAACGCGCCAGTGACTCAACTTTCGGTCATGTTCAGGCTGTCCATGACTCGTACTGGCAGTTTAAAGCAGTTTGGGTCAGTTTTGCGCTATGAAGAAGCTTGGCCGCAACCGTTCTGATATTTACGCACCTGTGCCCTCATCATGAGAGGAAGTTACAGTTGGTTTCTTGATTATAGCTTGGCACTGGGATTTCCAGTCCTTTTTGTCTTCCATGAGGGCTGAAAGCATACAGACACACATTCACCCCCAGTGTCCTCTAGAAGGTGAGAATGTTTTATTCCTTGAGCCAGTAAGTAAGTGACTAGTAATACCATGTTTTGGATCCCAAAGAAAGGAAATTGGCTGCAAGCTTTTTTGGTTGTGATGGTTTAGAATGACCCGCCAGCCCTTAGTCTCTTTCCCTGATTTTTGTGGATATCTTTGGGAGATCACCATAATAGCTGTTGGTTGGGGATCTTAGTTCCAACTTAACATTAATGGCCTGCCCTCTTAAAAAGTCTAGTATAACAACCATCTAGATTTCGTTCAACTGTTTGGTAAGGGTTCCATTGCCCTCAGAAACCATAAGGAAGGAATGCATAACCAGAGTCAGAAAAACTTTGAATTTTGTTTCCCAGGGATAGTCACACGTTCCAGTTCTACATAGCTTGTGACAGCTTGCCATGTTCCTTTCGTACATGGATTTGTCTTTGCTTAGAAGTTGAATAAATGCCACCCAGGTATTTGAAGTCATATTGACTGCTTGACCAGTATGCTATATCATTGGTTTTGAGTTGGTAGTTGGCTTTTGGTTTGAGACTGAGTGTGTTTTTCTTGCATTGATTTTAGTCCAACCTTCTCTGGCTCTAGTGCAAAGGAGAAGTTCTTGTGCCGGGTTGCGAAGTTGTATCAGAAAGGAGGGCCAAGTCATCAGCAAAGCCAAGCTATGTGGGTCCTGCTTTTCAAATCTCCGGGATTGCCTTGGTTTGATGGTGAATCCAAAGTTCCCTGGTCGTGTCCAGAGGAAAGCTTGACAGAGCAGTGTCTAGACTACAATAAAAGATGAAAGTACCCACGAAGGGTATATCCTTGAAGACAACACCCTGACTCTTATTCAAATTCTTCTGTGTGTCGCCATCAGGTGAGCTAACCTGAGCAAGATGATGCGATACATAAGCTCTACAGCTGCAATTATCTTAGGTGGAATTCATAGGCAGTCAAGATTTTACACATCTTCCCCCTGTGTATGCTATCAAAAGCTTTGCGGAAGTCAAAAAAGGTTAGTACTGCAGAAAGATCACGGGCCTGGATTCCTTCCAACATGCGACGAATGGCCAAAATTTGTCCTACTGTTCCTCTTCCTTTGCAAAAACCGTTCTGATTATATCTCAAAAGTGGGTCGATGTATACGATTTTTAACAGCATTCTATTGTATGTCTTGCTGACTATGGAGGTTAGACTGATGCCTCTGTAGTTTTCGGGATTGCTTAGGTCACCCGATTTAGGAATGGGAATTATGTTGGTCTTGTTCCACTGTTCTGGGCGACAGTTGCCATCGAAACTTTCATTACAGAAGTGGAAAATAATGTCTTGGATTCCGGAGCATTTGACAACTTCAGCAGGTATTCCATCCTCTCCACCACTTTTGCCATTTTAAGTTGGTTGATGGCAGCCTGAAGTTCATCCATATCAAATGAATCTATACGGATTGGTAGTTCTACATACACTTGTTGTATATATCTTCATCTTCCATGGATACTGTGGGAGGGTTACCCAGGAGATTTTTGAATGTGGTATACCAGTTGTCGAGTCTTTCTTGTTGTGTTTTGCCTTTCAGTTGTCCTTCATTCACTTGTTTCCTTCCCGTCAGTTTGTTTATGGCTTTCTTGGGAGATGTAATATTCCCACCTTTACTTTCTACCTCTTAAAAATGTGCTGTTATTGCTTTAATGCTTGTAAAGCAACAACAACAAAATCAAAAAGGTATACATGACTAACTAAATCCCTTTGATGACCCAGCAAATTCTTTACTTTTAACTAGAAAATGGAATAATCCTGAAATGTTCTTTCAGCTATAATCTAATTCCCTCCAAAAACAGTGAAAAACAGAATCATATCTTATGGTGTTTTCAGGGCTGGAAAAAAAGGCAAAATTTCCTGGGAATACAATCCATATTTCTCTCCAAAATTGAAAAATTTCCCTTCAATTCTTCAAGGGTTGAAAAAAAATTACCTCCAAATATCCAAATTTCCCAGGAATATCATTCCCAAATTACCCACTTTTTCCAGACATGGGTGTTTTCTCGATGGAATTAATATATTATACGCCATCTTTCAGCAAGACCAAGCAAAATTTTGCAATTTAAAGCTGTGATGAATGAGAAAAAAGGAAATTAATTTGACCTGAGTTAATCTGGAAAAATGGTAAATGGGCAGCTTCAAAATTAGAAAAATGATGGATATCTAATTAACATATTCCACTTCATTATTGTCATCAAGAGGAGATAGTGTTCTTCCCATAATGCATTTCTTCCAATACAATTTTTGCACTGGTTGCCACATAGTGACAAAAAGTACTGACATTGCAAGATTGGGATGAGTTCTGTTCATTTAGGTACTTTTTGTCACTATAAACTCATGTGAAAACAAGTGCAAAAATTGTATTCAAAGAAATGCATTGTGGGAAGAACACTATACCTCCTCTTATTACCGTCCTTGATCATCAGATGACAATGATAATAAGTGACACTAAAATTATTATTTGGATTGTACAAGGTTTTAGTAATAAAATGCAAGGCAATTGCTCTAAACAATTTTAACAAAATATAGAAGTGATTTTCAAGGCTTTTTAATAATTTAAAGGCATACTTTGTTATTTGTCATTTGTGTTTTTACCTTTTTACTGTTATTTTGCCCTTGTGTTAAGGGGAAAAAGAGCACTTTGGCTTTTGACAAATGTTCAACAACTTGGGGGTGTGAGTGATATTTTTTGACTAATAATAATAATAATACACATGCTTTTTTAAAGCACCATTCCTACAAGATCACAGCATTGTTGTGTATTATTGTTTCGCCGCTGTCAGGTACTGTTATTATTATTGTTATATCATCATATTTTGATGTAGCTAATGATTAAAGGTGCTTGTTCCGATTTTTGTCTCTAGTGTTCTCTACTTGATATGAAAGCCCTACACTTGCACAAGCTGCCTACTAATTACCGTGGGAAACAAGCTTGCGTTTTTTATGCTAAACGCGGTAATGCATAGTGCAACGCCCTATTCACTACCGCATTAATATTAATGGTTAACCATTAAAACGGCAGTTTTTTTGCGCATATCTTGGGAAAGAAATGGATTTGAAAGCTGAAATTTCAGGAAGACAGTGAGAAAAATACATGGCCTCTCATCTGGTATCAAAATTCATACTACTTCTGGTTAAATCAGGGGGGCCTCAAATGCGATCGGAACAAGCACCTTTAAAAGGCAAATTTTCAAAGTATGAGATGAGAATGACATTTGTTTTTTATGATTTTCGTTTTATTTTCTATGTCCCAATAAATCCATACAGCAAGTCAAATTTATTCAGAATTACAATGTTTTGATGATCGAAGAAGATACATTTATGGTATTACAGGCCTTATCGTTAATCGAGATTGATTTGAGCCATGAAACCTACTTATAGGATTTTGTCAAACATCTGTTGCAGTAATTCATAGACCGTAAGATCGTTGACTTGTGTTGTATACCATTATGCAGTTCACTGTCATATATCTCTACAAACTGTGTTTTTGTTGAGAGTATGTTTCTTTCAATTTTAATTATACTGATTTTATTTCATATTCATTACTTTCGAAAAGACCCCCACGATATTTATACTTTGAGGAAGAAAATCTTCAATAAATAGCTTCTAAATTAAAAATAAACAAAGTAACAAACAGAAATGCACAAAAACAATGATAATAAAATTATTTCGGTGCATAGACCAAAATTCTCTTTGTCATGCAAAATTGCATGATGATATTTGCTTTTGCCTAAAATTATATTCATGTTTACCTCGTATGTAACGGCGTACATGTTTGGTCAATATGCATCACATGACCATGTATAAACAAGCGTTTATAAATGGCTGTCATGACGAATGCCGAAAGTGGTAAAAAATCATGCAATTTCTGACCGAATATGATATTTAATGATTTAAATTTGTAAGTAATAGTTACCAGAAAGTACAGTAAACATTCATAGTATTTTGGGTATGAATGTTGCTTATGCCCTCGTCAAAGACCTCGGGCATAAACAAGCATTCATACCCAAATACTATGAATGAACCCCTATTTTGGAACTGAAGTAATTCATTGCAAACATCACAATTTCACATTTATGAAGAATATTCCAAATTAGTTAAAGGCACATAGTGTAACTTGGATGCTATACTGATGGCCCACTTTTTTTTGGGGGGGTGGGGTGGGAGGGGAAACTTGTGGCCAAATTTTTGTGTGTTTTTGCAACTAAAAAGTCCAAAATGACTTGATCACAGCGCTACTCAGCAAATCTGATTTCACACAGCTGTGTGTGTGTGATATCTGAGACAAGCCTTTTTTTCCCCTCGGCTTGATTAGAATTTACTTCTATTGCCCTGCCTGATTATGTGACATGTATACCCCTTATTCAATTCGAGAATCCTGGCTGATGATGGTTAGGTCAAAAATTACCACACTGAAAGAAATGCAATGTGTTTCCCAGATTATAAAAAAAATCAGACTTTGAACCCAATAATTGCTTGATGAGGCCTCATACAAAACTGAATCTTTCAAGAAATTTATGTTTGTGAAAATTAGTTGGTACAAATCAAATTTCTTGTCTATGGAAGATTGATTTAATTTACAAAAATATCTTGCCACAAAAAGGTGAGCTCTTACTCATCGGGAAATTTTGTTAAATAAAGTTGATTAACAGAATTTGCTTCTAAGTATATAACGGTAAATCACAGTACAGCTGTAGAGCTGTATCAAATTTCAAATATTTTTTTTCCTTTGCCTGAAGAACCTTTTTAAAGGAACATGAGGAAGTTTTCAGAGGATACAATTTTTTTTATAAATTCGCACACGAAGAACACATACTGCCGGGGGGGGGGGGGGGGGGTTTTTTTTTTTTTTTTTTTTGTAAATTATAGATGAATTATAGTTACAAACCCGGCAAATATTCAACATTTCAGTTCCTAAGACCCTACTTTGAAAATCGGTTTACAAGCATCCCCCAATTTCGGAAATGATCGGGATGTCCCCCTTAGGTCCGGAAAACACTTCAAATGTTTATTGGACAAGCAAGCAAGTACAAAAGAAAACTACGGCCACCAATGTTACTCAAAAAGAACCGCTGGTCAAGACTTAATGTAGGATGTACACAGATTGACCTTTGATGACCCCTATGTGACCTTTGACCCAATTTCATTAAAATCAAACATCAAACATCACCAAACTATGACGCCCGTTGACAAACTGCGATAGCAGGCGACACATGCGTTCCGGGGAAAGATGTAATTTTTTTTAAATGGGGGAGGGCCACTTTCTGGAAATGTCCACATGTGTTTTTAAGTGATTCTCACATCAGAACACACACAGTCCTAAATGCTTACTACATCAAAGAGATAAATCCAATCTAGTGGAATTTCGGAATTGAGTCTTTTAAAATACATTTTCTTCAAACACAAGAATGCCATTTCAAAATCTCACAATGGCCCTTTAATCACAGGATGATTATTTTGATAAAGACTAGAATAAGACTATATTTTTTCTATTAAAGGTGCATAGTTCAGCAAACATCCTTAAAAAATCCAAATTTCAGTTGATTTGGGCTGCATTTTGACATTACGAGCAGGTGTTTGTATCACATTGCCTATGGCACTGTCACTCTCTTTGAAAGAAGGTTCAATCAACAGATAAGTATACAAACCCATCAGCGCTGATGTATAAACATCTCAACATTGTCTTTCCCCTTGAGCTTGTACCGAGCAAAACTAAGAAATCATCATTTCTCTCTGTAAATATTATTTGTGAATGTATATTGGTCATTTTGAATAAAGTTTGGTAATTTGGTTAAAGATGCAACGAGAGATTTCATGTATGAGGTATCCCTTAAAAAATCGAAAGCCCTGATTTTTGCTCTGATGTAATGCTTTCTATCAAAAATAACCTTGTCTGAAAGGATAAGCTGAGAATTACTTCTTTGATAACAATGAACAGATGGTGGGAGGGAAGGAGTGGGCCTATGTCAGGTGTATCTTGCCATCTCTTTGAGGTTGAGGTTAAAGGTCAAATGTAAAGATCACATAGGGTCAAATTGGGTCAAAAATAGGGTATTTGGATTAATTGTATGGTCTATAAACTGGGTGGGTCGAGTTGATTTTATGCCAAAAATTTTGAGTCGTTTTGAGGTCATCAGGGTTCATCTTAAGGTCAAGTCAAGAGAATTGTTGCATTGTCATGAAACTTGGTGGGTTAAGTCAACATTCAGTGCCAAGGCTATTAGAACATCATCAGGGGGTCAATCAAGGCCAAAACAATTCATTGAAAAATCTGATTTTTTTTTAGGTCATCAGGGTCATCTTAGGTCAAATTGGTCAGAATTGTTCTATTGTCATGATACTAGGTGGATTTAGTTGCTATTTGATGCCAACTCTTTGGAAGGTCATCATAAGGTCATCATTGTTCATCTACAGTCAAATTGATAGAGTGCCCTCTAGGACCAAAGGTCATTTGGTGGTTTCACATCTGAATATAGTAATCACAAAAGCTGAGAATTTGGCTAAGGTGCATTATGGGTGCACTGTCCATTAGTAGATTAACAGGTGAATTAAAGGGGCATTATCCATTAATGGGGTAAGGTGCATTTCTGATCCTGATGTGTGGCAAGGGTCCGCAAGACTATACTTTGATTACCACCAAATAGGCGGGCCTCATAACAGTGTGAACTGATATGGAATATTGTAAGCGCTAGACAACGCAAGAGACGCAGTGTGTATATTATTGATGGCGCGCAAGATTCTGTGCAAATGCTCGAGTACATTTGGTTTACTTTTACGCGTGGAACGATAACAACCGAATAATTGCCACCTATTTGATTGTAATCAAAGTATAGTAGTTTGAGTACTTCTTGTTTATAGGTTAGTTGGGGAGGTGGGAAGGTTGTCAATCATGAAAGCCCCTTTAAAGGGTTCATCATGATATTAATCACTTTCTTTGTATGTGACTCCACAGATGTTCTCAACAGATGTTCAAAGCTCTTTCCAAATTTTAATGAACATTATGAACAAAAATGCTCATATTGTGCAGTGATTTTTCTGGGTATAGATGATGCAATCCTTCTGACAGGCAACAAAAAAGGAAAAAAAAAACAGAAACCCTGTTCTGTAGGTCTAGCCAACAATGATATGGCATTTTGAGAATTTAACAACATCTGCTTTCATGTAAAATCACAAAATTTTGTTGGAAAATTGATTGATTAAAAAAAAGAGAAGTGAGCAAAAATAATTGCAAAAATATTTGCAAATTTTGGCAATTTTTAGGGTCATTTGCAAAAAAGGGGGATGCCCAACCAACAAAATCTGTGTGCCCATATAACATTTTTTTATGGCTTTAGTGACTGATTTCTTCAGATGCCAAAGTGGGACCAATTTATTATTCAATACATGTAGAGGTGTATCAAATTTCAAATATATATTTTTTTTTGCTTTCATGTGAAGCACCTTTAAAGGAACCATGTGTAATTAAGCTGTATTTTGAAAGCATATGGCTTGTGTATTGATTGTAGTGTGACTGATAATGCTTTGACTAACAATTACATCATAGGTCAAATCTAATTGACAGTAAATGTAATATCCTTGACAATTTTTTTCTGTGACTGACCAACACAATTACATTGGAAAGCTAGCAGTTTTGTTCACTGTGTTTAAAGATGTGATTTTTTATTTGAATGGGGGAAAACAGGAAAAAATATGATTTTGAATAATGTATTACTGTATTTAAGTCCCAAGCTCAAGTATAATCGCATGCTAAGCTGTTTAAATGAGGCTAAATTCTGCTGCCCTCCCCCTCCCAAAAAAGACAAAATTACAAAATTCTCATCTAGTTCGTAACACTTCCTGATACCAAATAATCAGTATTGATATTAAATTTGTATTAAATTTACCATAGATTGGATTCAATATGCTCACTCTTTTATTTGGGACATTGCTAAGACAAACATCTGATTATAGCTCTAATTTCAGCCATTGTTCACCTCCTAAGCCAGTGAGAATTCCAAGTACAAATAGGACAATTGCAGTATATACATGTGGCAGTTACGTGATATTGGATTTGTTCTCAGAAATTGGTATTTGTCAGAGTTTTTTGCTCACTTTTCATTTCTTTTGTGTTTGATTACCAAGTTGCGGCAGCCATATATCAATTTCATCGTGTATGAGCTACGTACATTTCCAAAAAATTCAAAGCATCTCATTTTGGATAGGCTATGTGATGGGAACTAGGCTGTGGGTCTTAAAGTGCCGCTCCAATTCAACCAGGCGAAATAATTCTGCCGATCATGATTCGGCGTATTTTGATTAGCCGATTGTATTATGTGAATGCATGCTTCATCGAAATAAGCCAAGTCTTGCGTAATGGATGACGCTCACATCCGCACTTCAGATACAGTGCAGCCCGTGATGGTAAATAAAAATGACGTAGAAGCTTTATGAAAGTGTTATTTGAAAAAACTAATAGTTAATATTTAAACAAAAATTAGCCCTACAGGCTGGGGTGCCTGTTAAACCTGTTATTTGCAGAGTGATATCATTTTACAGTGTATTCGTAGATGCTTACCAAGACGACTTGAAGACATTGGAGTCAGGAGAGGGAACAAATGCCTTAATGAGTGTTCTGAAAAGGACATAGAGTGAACTTAATTGAAAGAAGTTCACATCATTCATGGTTATAATTCGGCCCTTTTATGGCAAAAGGGCGTAACTTGAGTTACGCCCTTTTACCTTGAAAGGGCCACCCTGCAAAACCAATGCATTATGGGATACATTTTTCTTTTTAAATGTTGAGCCTAAGTAATGCTAAAAATATTTTTACAAAAATATGTATCCCATAATGCATTGTTTTGCAGGACAACCCTTTCAAGGCAAAAGGTGTAACTCGAGTTACACCCTTTTGCCATAAAAGGGCCGCATTACACAGTGCAAAGCAACACCATTTCATTAGATTGTGGTGTATGCATGGTATAAATGCAGAGGGTGTGTTGAATCAATCCAATAATGCATTGCAATGTGCCTATACTGAACTGTATTAAACACATATCAGTACTTAGGGATAAAAAGTATCCTGGAAGTTTAAGAACCACAAGACATTTCATGATCATGCTAAAAAAATTCCTTAAGTACTGATGCTTTGTGGGCTAAATGGAGTGTAGAAGTCAGGGTTTTTGTGTTAAGAATAGGATTTTTGTGGGGGTTGCATGACCTTATTGAGGTGTAATTTCCCGTAACTGTTGCATTGTGGGATTGACTCAATCCACCCTCTGGTATTGATGTTAAAGCATGTTCGTTGATTTTTTTGAGGAAAATTATTTTCATCAAATTTGTTTTGAATTGAAAACCTATCCCTAAAAGCTTGTCCATGTAAGTTATAGGATGGTCAAAAATACAATGTGAATGATCGAGTCTTGCTGCATGCAAAAAGGTTACCATAATTCAAGTAAAACATTCCATTTTGTTTTGCTATTTGCAACAATTGTTGTATTGATTACTACTTACTAGAATGCAGTAGATACAAACTAGAATATTAAAGTTATTTCTGACCTGATCTGGGGCAAAATCAACCGGGTGTAAAATATTGGGTTAATTACCACCAGCATGAAATTGATTGTTTTTCAAATTCATGATGTGATAAATTTTTTAAGGGATCTGTTAAGCAATAGCTGATTCTGTCTACATGTAGACCTATATTGTAAGGCAATGATAAAAACCTATTCTACAGGTACAATGATCCAGAAATTTTTTTCTACATGTGCATATAAAATTGGCTGTTTGGGGACAAAAATGGATTCACTTTAAACAAAAAAATTGTGAGTGAAAGAAGTTCGCAAATTTGTACCACATTTTGGTGATTGAAGGTCGATTTATAAAAAAAACAAAAAAAACCAGACCAACCAACTTTAACTTGAATCAATATTGTTTTCAAGTTCAGTTTATTCAGCCAAAGTAAACAACAATGATACAGTAAATGCACACTATGAGCTAGTAAAATCTCAATTCCCTTGGCACAGTTCAGTAGCTTTCATCACCAATGTATTAGAAAATAGACCCCTGTTTTTTTTTGGGTATGTTATATGATACCCAGATAACACAAAGTCAGTTAATGTCAATGTACAAGTACAACCCATTGAACTGTGTCCTTGGTAGATGAGCTTATTGTAACTCATAGTTAAGAGAATTGTGCTAGGACCACTTAAAGACAATTGCATAGGTCTTATAAAAAGAGGCAGCCCTTACTAAATTGCCTAACAGCACATTTTTTGTAGAGTGCCCCAAATTTTGAGATTTTTGCACAGATGTGTTGATAATTGTCTAGCAAACTGCAAAAATCTCATTTTTTTGGAAATTGAGGGTGCTCTTAAAAAAATGTACTTTTATTGCTTTAAGTTTCGCATGTTTACAGAAAAAAAATTACAAATTACAAATAAAAAGGAAGGAAGATAAAACAAGCTGCTGTTGCCTGCAAACTCTCTGTAATTAATCAACATCATGTCCTCCTCTTTGGAGTAGATTCCTCATATCTATTTTTTTTTTTTTTTTTTTTTCCCTCTAAAATGTCCTTTTTCGACGATTTTCAGGAAAACTAATCCGGTGACACCATTTTTTTATTTCGGTATTTTCAAGTATGCAACTTAGACCTAAACATATGTGAAAATCAGAAAAACGTTCGGCCCTTTGTTATCTTTTTGGAGCACTTTAGTATCGGTAAATCACATTTTCCCATAGAGTTGCGTGGTAAATAATGTAAAATTTTGAACAAAAATGTACTTTTTGAAAGTCTTTTTTCTCAAAAACGAATATGGTAAGCCATATTTTTTATTCCAGATTTGTTATCAGCACAAATGAATGTACTATATATCAAATTTAAAGAAATTTGACGGCCCATTTTAAATCATGATGCCAACACCTTAAATAAAAAATTGTGAGTGAAAGAAGTTTGCAAATTTGTTCCTCATTTTGGTGATTGAAGGTCGATTTATAAAAAAAACAAAAAAAACCAGACCAACCAACTTTAACTTGAATCAATATTGTTTTCAAGTTCAGTTTATTCAGCCAAAGTAAACAACAATGATACAGTAAATACACACTATGAGCTAGTAAAATCTCAATTCCCTTGGCACAGTTCAGTAGCTTTCATCACCAATGTATTAGAAAATAGACCCCTGTTTTTTTTGGGTATGTTATATGATACCCAGATAACACAAAGTCAGTTAATGTCAATGTACAAGTACAACCCATTGAACTGTGTCCTTGGTAGATGAGCTTATTGTAACTCATAGTTAAGGGAATTGTGCTAGGACCACTTAAAGACAATTGCATAGGTCTTATAAAAAGAGGCAGCCCTTACTAAATTGCCTAACAGCACATTTTTTGTAGAGTGCCCCAAATTTTCAAATTTGAGATTTTTGCACAGATGTGTTGATAATTGTCTAGCAAACTGCAAAAATCTCATTTTTTTGGAAATTGAGGGTGCTCTTAAAAAAATGTACTTTTATTGCTTTAAGTTTCGCATGTTTACAGAAAAAAAAAATTACAAATTACAAATAAAAAGGAAGGAAGATAAAACAAGCTGCTGTTGCCTGCAAACTCTCTGTAATTAATCAACATCATGTCCTCCTCTTTGGAGTAGATTCCTCATATCTATTTTCTATTTGGTTTCAATGCAGGCTCTTAATTAAGTTAGACACATTGGGCAGTGTTACACCTTCATAAGTACATGTATGTGGAATACCGTCCTAGGCTTACCGTTACTCATGTTGGAATGACGTGGGGACATTTTCACTGTTCATATTGAGCGTGCTCCGGGAACGGAAAGGTCAAAAATAAAAATAGAAGCCTTGCGTTTTCCATCTGTCTTTGTCTGGTCAATTGCTTTGTTTGTTTTCCTTTTCCCCGGGGTTTGAACATTAAATCATTATATTTTATTGGCTGGAAGATGCTCTAGAGCGCTAACCAAGATATGTTTAAAAATTGAATTCTTCTTGAGTAGCATTGTGCCCACAAAGAAAAGGAATGTCTGTGTACAAAGCCTGTATATAAACGGACTTATAGCTCAGTGTTATAATGAACCATCTTTTTTTTTTTATAAATGATGCTTAATTTCATTAATTTAATAATGATTATAATACCCCTCCAGAAATACCACAAAATACCACACTAAGCTACGACCATGGTATTTGAGGTTCACGTCACAGCTGTTACCCATGCAAATTGTCTATTTTTATTTTTAGAGCAATTTTAACCAATGGCGACACAATTTTGACAACTGATATAAGTAGGGACATGCAAGAGGTATTACCTCCGCAAAAATCAGAAAGAAAAATCCATTGCGGGAATCTTGCCATATAGGCCGACAAAGGTCATAATTTGTATGTTATAGCGCCCTCTATATGCCTATTTCCCATAGAAAGATGTGTAAAACTAGATTTTTAAGAAAAATCATATTTGCCTGCAATGAAATTGCATCAAATTGACACAGGATTTAGTTAGTGGAATATATAATCCCAATTGTCAAAACTGTGTCACCATTGATAATTTGTGTTTTATTTTGGTGTGATTATAATAAACAACTTTCAAACAGCTGTGTGCTACCACCATGATATTTTGTGGTATTTGGGGATTCATGTGGCTCACTTACTCTATGTTCACATAGAAACCATTTTCCATGTGGCATTTTGTGGTATTTGGTTGTTTAGCAGTCCAATGGCTGTGGTATTAACTGCCCATTGTTTCCACATACATGCACACAATTTCATGACACTTGGTTACAATGGTCCTTGGGTAGTGTCCCACATGGTGACCTCATGTGACCTTTGTCCCCATTCACTAACCGTAATGACCGAGGACGCATGCGTCCGGTGAACACCAATTGAAATTATACCGGGAGATTTCATGTTTGTACTATGGAATTAAACATTACAATTTACTTTTTAATTTTGCATTATGAAGAAAACAATCTGAAGTTTAAGTTTTAACCTTGCTGAGTTTTGAAAGTGCAATCGTATTCCTGATATAAAGCTACAAAGTCATAAGTCTGTATGTGAAACGCAAAAAAGTTGTATTTTCCTATACGACGCTATTTTCACCGTTATATTTCAATGCGTTCAGATAGATCTCTATGTGAAACATGTCATGTTCACGCACGAGGCAGATACGACGCACATAGATCTGTATGTGAAAAGCGTAAACAGCTTGTTTTACAAACAGCGTTAATTATGCGCCTATTGAAATTACGTGTAAATGAAACATAAGACAGTATGTGAAATCGCGATATGCAGTTTTGAGCTTATTGATCAAAAATTATTAATTAATATTTCACTAATTAGGTCACTTTCAAGATTGTAACTTTGTGCATGTATAGACCATAACTAAGTACATATGCAAAATATCTCAAAAAATTAAAAAAATGTCAGATAAGACAGATGTGATGTGGGCGACGATCATATACACGTTTGGGAAGAAAGACCACTTTTAGAAGCAGGAGGAAATCGGAGTACCCGGAGAAAATCTGAAAGGCCGAGTATCAGTGGCGTAACCAGACATTTGCAAATGGGGGGAAGAAGGGGTGTCGAGACATTTTCTGAGGGGGGTGAATTTGGGTCCTTCTCCATAGACACTGTACAAAAGATCAATTCATTTGGGGGGCTGGGGGGGGGCAAAGGTTCTGAGGAGGGGGTGCCCCCTGCTGGTTACGCACTGCTGAGTATACTCTACATCAACTTTTTTCATCCCCCGGCATGTTAAAGCAATAATAGCACATTTTTTAAGAGCGCCCCCAATTTTTCAAAAAATTTGAGATTTTTATACGGTTGCATTGGTAACTGGCTGGTAAACTATACCTGTGAATGGTTAAGCTAATGGTTAAGCTTGAAAATGTCTATTGTCGCAAACGAAGGAATTTTGTAATCAGAATAATTAATATCGGAGATCTCCGATAATAATTCAACGGCTGCTGGAAACGGCCTTCCAATATGAAATAGCCGGAAAATAGCACCATGTACGTGTCTACGCTCATCCATAGTTGTTTTATTGGTTCAGGCAAGTTAGAGGTCATTTTCTTGAGGTGGCACTATTTCATCATGGAAGGAAATAAACTTAGACTTTCCAGCTCTGCCACTAAGTACAATATGGGATCCCAATTCTAATTACAAAATCGCTTATTTTATTATAAATATGCATTTTTTAGCATTCTTGTTAGCAGGTGTATTTTGCTAGACAATTACAAACAAAACTGTGCAAAAATATCAAATTTTGAAATTGGGGGCGCTCTTCAAAAATGTGCTGTTATTGCTTTAAGTTGGGGGGACGAGGCTATGGATCACAAAATGCCCCTTTAAATCATTGACTTGTAGTAAGTAAGTGTATTATTATAATCAAATGATTTTATAGGCTAGCGGGCAAGATCTCAAAGTTTACAAAGGTGAGCACCCCTAACAAGTACATAATTTTGCTAAAATAAATTGTCTAAAATTATCAAAATCAGTTCTAAGCGTGTTCTCACTTCTAGTATGTGCACATTTTCGTGAAAATGAATTAAATGTCATCTTTTTTCCATGAATATCAGTGACCAAGAGATGTACACCACGTTCCATGACTCCAGCAAATAATGGTGCTATCGATAAGTAAATCCGCCCGTTATGAATGGGATGAATAGGACAACGGACTTCAGATTCTCTGGGACTACAAAACCATTGTTATTGTCCATGACATTAAAAGCTTTTAACTGTTTTCATCGCACGGTTTAGATTGAGCTACAGCCTCATTCACAAAGAAAATAAAACTCAAACTTCTGCTGGAAGTTTAATAACGAGTTAAATCGTATATTTCATCATTTATTCAAAAAGGAAATGAAGATGAGCAGAAATCATGAAAGAAGTTTGATTGGCAAGCTATGACCTAACATCTTGGTGCAGAACCAACACCCATAACTTAATCATATTAATATTGGACCTCTTTTCTATTCAATTAAAAGTTTGTTCGGCACCGGTTCACCTGCATTTCATATAGGTGAATGATTTTCCATTTCTGCTATGAAAGCAATAAATTGCATAGGAATGAGCTTTGTTCACCTTGGTTTCCCTTTCGAATAAAGGATGAAATATTAGGGTCAAAGAAAATTGAACACACAGTAGAACCTCTAACTTTTATTTATTCGTGAAAGAGGACAGGTAATTTGTGTTCCACATCATGAAAAATAGCTTAATCTAAATCTAAACGTAGAACTGATTTCTATAATTTTAGGAAAATTATTTCAGAAGAATTATGTACTTCCCAGGGGTGCGCCACCTTGGTCCTTATCCGAGCATCTTTTTCGCTTTGGCATCATGGCCTATTAATGAGGATTTTATGTTAAAACATACATGATCCACATAAAAGCATAAACATATTTGAAATTTGCAGGAGTACTGTATAGCTTAAAAGTGAAGAATAAGTCTGGAATTTTCATGAGGTATCTTCTCCAATGAAAGAGCAACAAATAAGTTTGCAAGTAAATGTTGATTATGTCAATCTTTATTGAACACAATAGCTCCCAGTTGCAACAACCTAATTGGCTTGGGATTGTCATATCAAGTTCAAATATATCCCTTTCTATTAGCAGCACAAAAAATTCCAATTAATACCAATTTCATATATTTTTTAAAATGTCACATATCCCAGTTCCAATCATTTGATACAATTTGTATCTAACATTAATGTTACCGTCATACTTTTTTGGGTTGTGACATTTTTGCCTGTGAAATCATCCATGAAATATGTACACATATGACATGTGCACGTTTCCACGGTTACTACTCCTTCGTGAGACAAGCCAAGCATAGATATAATGTCTTCAATTCTGTCGAGGCCTAGAAGAAATTGAATATCTGCTTCTGTGTGTAATAATTTCTGCTGAACATCAATACAATAGAATCAATCTAATATGGGAATGGTTATTTTGTACATTCTGTATTCGCAAATTTCACAACCTTGATTTTGTCTGTTGTCAATACGTGTAATTTAACAGATGTAGACGGTGGGTGTCAATGATTCTTACGGAAGTAGATATTATTTGTTCGGAACTAAATAAGCAAGAGTGCAAAGTAATACAGAATGCATTTCAACATTTCCCATTGCTTCACCAACTTTTAATGATTTTTAATCAATTCTGGCCCCAATTCACTGATTTTTGCCAAAAACTGGGGGGGTGCAACTACCCAGTGGGCAATCGACTCTGGAACGTCGAAAAGACGTCGAGAGTTTTAGAAATTTACACACTATTTATGTCGAAAATGCAAATCGATTTGACGTCGTTCTTAAAACGTCGATTCAATTTGCATTTTCGACGTAAATTTATAAAAACCTCCGACCTGATTTCGACGTGCCAACGTCGTTTCGACGTCGCTCTAAACGACTATGCCCGCTGGGTAGGGGAGGGGCAAGAAAGAAATTTGGGGGGAAAATGCCCCTGGCGCCACCACAGACCTGCATTAATATGTAGGAATTTCTAGGGTTACTTTGAAAATTGGAACATTTGTGCTCTGCATGCATTTACAAGCTAATGCTTGAACTTCTCAAAAGCTTACCAGATTTCCTACCCAAATTCCTCAATGTCCCTCTAATGTTATTTTTGTTAGGTATAAAATCCTCTGCAGCCTAGTTTGGTTTGAAAATTAAAGGCACTATCAGTGATTTGCTAAATCATAAAATCGAAAAAATCATTAAAAAAATCAGATTTTTGTATGTCTGTAACAAGTACGGGCACCCAACATACCCTGCAAATGATGAAACCAGAAGTAACCTAATAAGCACAGAATCCGATATGTTAGTCACTACTGTCTGTACGGACACTTACTACAACGCGTAATTCAATGGAGAATCATATCTTTGAAGACTGCCGTTTTCTTTTCTGGCAATTCTTCAGTTGGAAAAAATAACTTATGAGAATTATACAGACTTATCCTTCAATTTTAAGCTATTACTGCAAATTTCAAATATTTTGACTCTTTCGGGTGAATCATTGATAGTGTCTTTAACAGGAGATATATCATTGTTTATTCAAATTAAATTATATTTTCCATTTTCCAAACCATCTAATCAAACATATTTGGGAGAAGGAAGTGATATAACTTCCTTTGTTCATTCCTCATCTGACCAAGCTAGTTCAGGGAATTTTACCTGAAATCAATAGATGCGCGTCGAAACTGCTCTAATCCCGTGCAGTCATTTCACATCATATCACACAATATTACATGGTAATAGAAATGCCAAAGCAAGCAGAAAACTCCCACGGGATACCCACTGGCAGATTTTGAGTTTCAGGGATCTTATAATGGTAATAAACCTTACCCAGAAGTCTACAAAAGTACAGTCAATAGTGTTCATAACTTTCGCAATATTGCCTAGGGTGTGTCTAGCTATTCATAAAGTACAACCTAGGATTCGATGGCACGTATGATAAATTTCAACTACTCGTATATTGAGTTTGATTTGAAACAACGTGAATGTTTGTTTTAATTAGAACAACTTAGATGTTGGTTTTATGTAGGGCATTGGATATTTTCCAGCAGCAGTGTTTATTTTTGTTTCATTTTTGTTCTCTTTCAGAGTGAAATCTTGGGGTGATGCGATTAGTGTGGATTTGTTAAATAAGCTCAACAATAGCACAAGGATAGACTCCCTCAGACAGGTATGTGGTTTTAGTGTGTTATACTGTTATTATAAGACACTAAGTCTGTCTGTCTCTCCGTCTGTCTGTGTGTCTGTCTGCACTTTTTCACGTAGGCCGGGCGGGGGTCGTACAGTCACAAAACTTGGTGGGTGGGTATACCTTGGTCCGGGCCAGATCAAGTTTGATTGGTGGGCGAATATGTTCCCACAAGCCGGGTAATAGCAAAAAACGGTTTTCAAACAAGTAGTACTTTAAAAAAGCCATGTGATTATGAAACCTGGGGACTGCCTAGAGTGTTATATTTGGGAAAATACTCCTGGTTTCAGAAAAAGCACCAGATTTTAATAAGAGTTAAAGGGGGAAATATTGTTAGGGACAGAATAAGGCAACCAATAGTGTGTCTGACGAATATGATGGTGGAAACAATTTAAACGTTGGCCTTGAGTAATAATCTGTGAACAGTCAAAGCTTTTGCGAATTATTGTGTCTGTGGTCAAAAACCCGACTAGGGCATTTTTGGCATTTTAAGTCGTATTTTGTTTGAACATGCCCCACCCATACTAAACATTCAAACCAATCGGGCTCCCACCACACTGATTGACAAACTTGACACACGTGGAATTGGTCACCAAATTCTGTCCCCGACTAGAGTACTTGATCCTCATCCAGTATCAAGTGTTTTCGATTTTTTTTTGGAATATGTCCAAAAGTAGATATTTTCATCATGTTTTATGCTATAGGAATACAAAGCCATGTGGACTATGTAGAAGACTAAAACTGTGACATATAACAAACTTAAAAGGATTTACATCCAGATTTCAGATTACCAGTACAGATTTTTGTGTGGAATATGATCGCTTTAGTCAAGCCATTTAAAGGTGCAACAAGAGATTTTAGGGCATCCATATATTGTGTCATATGAAGTGATTTCAGATAAGACTCCCCAATAGATTTTTACCTTGTATTTGGCTACAGAAATGCATTGAAAGTGAAAAACAAAAGGCGATTTTGATTCGCTTAATTTCAATATAAAATATACAGGCGCGGATCCAGGGAGGGGGCGGAGGGGGCGCGCGCCTCCCGGTAATTCTGCAAAATCTTGCAAAATCAGCCCATTTTGGAAGCTTTTGGACAAGTTTCAGCCTTTCAGCCCCCCCGGTAATTTTGACGTTTTTCAAATCCTGGATCCGCCACTGATATAGGCCAGATTTAGTATTTGCTCCTATAGATGATGTGACCTATGATGTCACATATTGACATTCAGGACGCCCTCTGTTGTTTTCTGGCAGGCAAAATATTACAGTCGTTCAATGACAGACCACTTTTTTTTTTTTTTTTTTTTCCCGACTAGAGTACTTGATCCTCATCCAGTATCAAGTGTTTTCGATTTTTTTTTGGAATATGTCCAAAAGTAGATATTTTCATCATGTTTTATGCTATAGGAATACAAAGCCATGTGGACTATGTAGAAGACTAAAACTGTGACATATAACAAACTTAAAAGGATTTACATCCAGATTTCAGATTACCAGTACAGATTTTTGTGTGGAATATGATCGCTTTAGTCAAGCCATTTAAAGGTGCAACAAGAGATTTTAGGGCATCCATATATTGTGTCATATGAAGTGATTTCAGATAAGACTCCCCAATAGATTTTTACCTTGTATTTGGCTACAGAAATGCATTGAAAGTGAAAAACAAAAGGCAATTTTGATTCGCTTAATTTCAATATAAAATATAGGCCAGATTTAGTATTTGCTCCTATAGATGATGTGACCTATGATGTCACATATTGACATTCAGGACGCCCTCTGTTGTTTTCTGGCAGGCAAAATATTACAGTCGTTCAATGACAGACCACATAAAATCTGGTCATAAATCACTTGCAGAACCTTTCTTGATCTAAATCGGTTACAATATGCAACTGGTAGCATTAGCAAGCATGCTTAATATGAATGTTGGTATTATTTAATTTGAAACCAAAGTTAGAGCAGAAAAACAAAATTCCCTGTGCAAAGTATAGGGGCTTCTGCTTGCCAGTTTCTTTCTTACACCAACAGGGGGTGCCACAAACATAAACAAATGTCACATCATCTATAGTAAATTAGAAAGTTAAACATTTTGTTCCAAAGAGATCATTCTCAGCTTAATCCTTTCATTTGGAGATATTTTTGATAGAAATAATTACATTAATGCAAAAATTAGAATTTTCACTTTTTTAGGGTCACCTGTTACGTGAAATCTCTCGTTGCACTTTTAAGGTGCAATGAGAGATTTCAAGGCATGCATATTTTCTGCCATATGTACTGCTTCATATAGATTACACACGCTGTAAATTTCTTACCTTTTATTCAATGTCTTAAAAGTAAAAACAAAAGGTGATTTTTACATGCTTATATTTCAATATAAAACATAGGCTGAATTTCCTATTTGCTCCAATAGGAAATTGGAAATTTTAAAATGTTTTGTACCAAAGAAATAATTCTCAGCTCAATCTTTTCAGATGGGGGTATTTTGATAGAAAGCTTTACATCAGTACAAAAAAACAGAATTTTCACATTTTTTTAGGGACACCTGTTTTGTGAAATCTCTTGTTGCCCCTTTAAGATCCCCCACTTTTAATTCTATTGAATTATGCTTTTAACCATTTTTCGGGTCTAAAGGTTAATTTGGAAAAATGACCGTGAATATTTTGTTTGCTTCAAAGCTGGGGTAGAACAGAACATTGCACTGCTCATAGACTGGATATATTTGTACATCCAATTGTGTGGGTGTATGCCACACAGTTGAATTATGAATACTGTTTATAATAATTATTGCTATCTACTGAAGATAGTTTTTGTTTTCAAAGTGTGAAAAAGTGAAGGCAAAAGCAGTTCTATACACAGTACAAAAAGGGATTTTAAAAAAGAGGACCAATATGAAGATTCTCAGAGTTAAATTGATTTTTTTCTTCTATGGATCTTCTCATCAGTGGTATAGTGGCATATGGTTCAAAAAAAACCTAAAAAAAACAAAAAATAACTTTCCAAGAAAAACATGTTTGAAAATGATACCAATTTATAATGACAGTGTTGCTAAAATATTGATCCAGCTCAAATTAACTGTAGTCAAATGTTCAAATTTTATCCTCATATATTTTAAAGGTAAAATTGCAGCTTTCAAGTGCATAAAAACACAGGCGTAAATCCGGGGGAAGGGGGGATAAACCCCATTATTTTGTTAATGTTGATGCCCATATGTTGACGCCCGTGCATGTGTTTTTGACCAAAATAACCTCACATTTTACCATTTAAAAAAATTTTGAATTTCCGTGTGCTTTGCATGCATTTTGTTACGATCTGGATTACATTTAATAATTTTAGATTCTAAGTGGTAAAATTTTTAAAGCGCATCACATGCATATGTACTCTGTACTATTAACATAATCTGTTTCATTCACAAATTTCTATCAACAGCACAACCCATGTCACAAATTTATGTCACTGTGCATAAAACATGGTTTCAAAGACTATATGCCACTATGTAAAATCCCAAATTTTAGTATTTGAGATGAGTGTTACAGCATTTTGTTATGACAAATGTAAAATGGCAAAATGATGAGTGCAAAATGAGTGGCGTACACATGTATAAGACATTTTATCATAAATATAGGCTCTTGGCATCGAGTAGGTGTTGACATTGAGTAGGAAAGCTAATAATTGATGGAACTAGTCTCTCATATCTTTTCCAATTCTTGTGAAACTTGCTGGCATGAATTTAATGACATTCCTAAACTTCTTATGAAATTGGATTTTGAAAATTCAGAGCAAATGTTGTGTTTTGGGGGCATTTTGTGTGTTTTTATCATGAATTGTGTTGGTAGGCAAAAAGTATGCTGTTTCTGTTGTCCTACAATGCAACTGCTGTGTGTAAGCCTTGTGTTGTATCAATGCTGGGCTTGAGAGGCATTGCATTTGCAGCCTGGTCTGGTCAGTCAGTAAGTTGCTGACAATTATGTGTTTTATGTACCCAACCAGGGTCATATACCTTGGCAAGGTTACATCTCATGTTCTGTTAGTATAACCATAGACCTATAACAGGCTCAGTTCATGCACCAAATAAGCAAAGAATATTTTAATTCATTTGGGTTGCATGTGCATATTCATATTTTAATTTCCCATAACCTATTTTTAAAAAAAATGGTGTATGCACTATATGTCACTATGTAAAAACACAAAAGGGAAATTTACAATATTTTTTGTACTGTACTGATATTACAATATTGATGTATAGTGTGTACATTAATATGTAAAGCTATATTTCCAATTTCTTAACCGTATGTGAAATCAATAAATGAAATTACTAATTTTGGGCGTTGGGACTTCGTCAAATTGAAGAAAACTGTTTGGAATCAATTGGCCAAATACCACAAAATTGACCAAATTTGACCATACATCAAAGGTGCTATGTAATACCACTAGCAATAGTATGTATTATTTTTATAAATTGATACATTAACCATTAAATTTCTTAATGAATAGACAAATTAGTAGTTTACTAGTTTTCCTCATTTGTTATGCTTCTAGGCTAAAATCGAAAATAAAAGTCACAGCTTAAAAAAAGACAAGTTGGAAAAGTGGTACCCGGTGTTTGGAGAGCTTACCCTCAGTATTCCCACACCAAAAGTCACTGAGGATATCTATAAAAAGCACCATCCAATCACCCCTGTCATATTGATTTTGCACGATGCAGCAACAATTTTATTGCCGAGTCAATGGTGGATGTCATTCAAATTACACTTGGTTGACTGGCGCAAACATCCTGCTTCCAAACCACCTACAAACTCCCTCCTTGTACTGGGTAAATAGATCTCAAGAAAACAGGAGACCAATTTGTATGCGTTGTCACACATGGATGTCTGCAAACTTGTGACCTGGGTGAATGGTGTGTAATACATGCAGGTTATTATAGTATTACTTTATTATTTGGAAGACATTCTACCTTAGAAGTCAGGGGACCACATGCAAAGAAGGCAATTCTAAAGAGCTGCTCTTTACTTGATTGTGTTTGAACCTTCCGTATGGTTTAGTTTAGGTAGAAATGTTTGTACAGGAGATAAAAATTTAATCTTAGGCCAAGAAAAAAACAAGTTTGTCTCAGAAGACCGTGCACAATTTGTTTGAAATTGGTCTTTTAGCGCATTATTTTTTTTTTTTTAGGTTTTGCTCGCTTGAATTTTTTAAAAAATATTCAGAAAAAAATAAAAAAAATTGGGTTAAAAATGCAATTAAATTTTTTTTTTAAAAATCCCACATTTCACATTAGCATTTTTCTAAAAAAAACCAAAACACATTTTGCATTTACATTTTTCACATATCTTCTGAGACAAATTTGGTTATTTTTTGGCCTTATTTAGGTCATTGCTTAAATACCTTCTTGGGTTTAAATGGCTAAGAATTACTAAGCCAGCTTAGAGTACCATTTCAAAAGGGACTCTACTCAAGGCATGTTTTGATATTGAATAATTTAGGGATACTCTTTATAGTATATACATTGCTATCTACTGAAGATAGTGCTTTTTCACAGAGAAAACTGAATCTTTTAGTGCAATTTCTTAAGAATCTGAGCTCAGGTGGCACAAAGGTCGTAAATGTCCTGTTGTAATTTTCAGACCTGTAGTTCTACTTAAGGGCATCAAATCTTAAGATGTAATCTCAGTTGGGGTGTTCTGAACTTCAAACGGTAGACGTAAGTGTAAGTGCTGTGGATCAAAATGCAGGATTTCCTTACATCGGGAAGCGGTCGCTGTACAGCCCCACTTAGAGATTGTCCTCCCCGGGGTAAAAGTAATCTCCATTTCAGGTCGATGACTCCCAAGATAAGTTATAGTTTTCATTTGACTAACTTGGGAGTCCTTTTGTAAGAACCAATGGTTCTTTCTGTAGAAAAAATAGGTATAGTGATATAGCTGCCTCTCCGTAGCAGTGTTATAAAGAGCAGCTATTATTATTATGGTGATTTGATACACTCAAAATGTACACGCATATGCACGCTCAGGAACTTCAAATTGACAGTCACTGTAGCAGTTTTCCTGTTTTCTTGGAGGACAATTCTTAGATTGTCTATCTTCTGGTGAATGGATCTCCAAGATGTCACACTCTATGTAGTCCCTCGTGAACAGTGAAGAGCATAGTAAACACTAGTAAGGTTCACAAGTAATGTCAGCCTGATGTGGAGTTTAGGTTAAACAAAAAAGTAATTTGAAAATCTTTTGTCAGACAAGTAAATGTATCATGTAAGTGCAGAACCATTCATATATTCTGCGTTGTTTTATAATGCATACCAAATGAATGTTTACACGTGTAGAATTGATTCCAACAGCAATCTAAAAGTACAAGAGTACCTTTTAAAAATTATGCAGTAAAAGTAGAATATTATTAGCTGTAATTTTACAACTTGCATGTGAATATCCCCTAAACTGACATTATGAACATTTGAATGAAAAATAGTATACGCTTTCAAAAGTTGAACCTTCAAAGAATTCCCTGTGTAAAGTTGCTCTTTTGTGAATATTTGCCTGCATATGTAGCAAGGTCTATACCAGGGGTTCTCAATAGGCGGCCCGCCAACCATTGATATTTTGCCCTCAACTTGCTCAAATATATAAAGGGAAACATAAGAAATTCAGGTGTATTTGGCCCTCAAGTAGGGAACTTTCAAATATGTTTGGTATTCTCTGGCCCTTCAGCTAAAATTATTGAGAACCCGTGATCTATACGTGTAAAAAGCCCAGGAGCATACTGATAGGGGGTGGGGGAGGGCAGGAGGGAAGTTGCTCCCCTGGCTCGAATGTTGGAATGCAGTGGAATAAAATTTGCATTTTCGTCCCGATTTTCCAAGGGATTGCAATCAACTTGGATTTGGGCCAAATTATGGAGTTTGGGCCAATTTACACATGCTACACATGCACTTATTTTGTCCCCATTTAGCACTATTGTTAGAACGGGTCATCAGAATGACTCTGGAATTTTGCTCCCCTGGCTCGAGTGCCTGGCTTGAAAAAGCGGGACGATATGGACCAAAATATGCATTTTAATCCCTCTTCTTCAGGTAATTTTGACCAATTTCAGCCTAAATTTGGGTGAAGTGAATTCGGCATTTTCGCGCGCTACACGTGCATTTCGCCAATGTCAGACTTAATTGGGGCAAACCACTGGGACGACTAACGTATTTTGCCCCCTCTGGCGGGACGACTTGGGAATTTTGCCCCCTCTGGATCGACAGCCTTGGTACGCCACTGCTTTCCACTCTAGACAGTTAAATGGCCTTTTTTAAATAATAATAATAATAACCAGTAAAGTTTTGCACCAATATTTCAATCTATTTTCTATGAGAGCTAAAAAATGTGAGTTTGTAAGCCCGATAGAGTACTCCGTAAAATTAACATCAGTTGACAAAAATGAGGTCCATTTTTGCTCACAACTTCCAAACCAAACATCCTTTAGCCCTAAGATTTCACAGGTAAATGAGAAAACATTAGGTTTCTTCAAACACCAAAATTTAACCACTTTGTTAAATCTGGGGTTCTGGAGATGAGGGTATTAGCGATTGGGCCATGAACCTTTAATTCAAAATATATCTTTCAAAATCTCAAAAAGATACACAATTGCAAACCATACACACAAAATAACAGCATGTAACCCAGATAGCATTACAACGTTGGGACAATGTTGGCCCAACATCACACGCGATGGTGGGCCAACGTCGACAAGTGACGTCGGGCCAACGTCATTTTGTCCGTCGGCCCAACGATGGACATGCGTCGTATTTTGACGTTGGACCAATGTTTGGCCAGCATTGGGCCAACGTTATCCCAACCATAATAAAACGATGTTTTGCCATGTTATAAAATCACTAATTGGGCTCCATGAATAAAAAAGAACATTTCCCTATGGTTTTTTCACACTTAATACACCATAAGTTCATATCTTATGTTTAGTTATATTATAGATAATAGTAACTGTAAAATCGACTTACCGCCTTGACCTGGATTCGAACCAGGGACTTGTATAGAACAGACTGACCGACTAGCTCATCCAATTGGCAACTTGTCCTGCTTTGATCTCAAAAGGGCAATATATAATATATCAAATGTTAAAAGCTTCAACAGTATAGAAACAACACTAATTGAAGACTAAAGACTCATAAAATGGCAAATACGGTCACAGAGCTCACAGATTTTGAAAAAAAAACCCAGAAAGCTCAAGGATCCTGTTATCACGGTGAAAACCAAGTGCACAAAATCGAAAAAAATAGTCACTAGCAATTGCCATAATGTTTATTTTACGCACAATGTTGCTAAGCGTAGGCCCTATTTTTGCTTAAAGCTCTGTCGTTTTCTAGAGGCCTACTAATTTCCCTTATTAATTAGGCCTAATTAAGAAGTCTTTAGGCTAATATAGGCTGCGGACAAATATATATTATAGTTGCCACAACTTGGCCTGCCAGACCACAAAACGACCAGTTCCCACCCGTCCCCCCACCATTTTCCCACTCACCGTCCAACCCCGACGTGTGGCTTACCAACCATAACACAACCATTCCGTCCACCATTTCCCCAACATCGACCCACGTTGGCCTGCCGAACAAAAAACGACCAGTTCCCCCACCATTTTCCAACTTCTCCCCGATCACGTTGGCCTTGTCGACCATCCAATGACCCTTTTCCCCACCGTTTTCCCCAACGTTCGGCTTGATGTTGGTTTGCCGACCATCAAGCGGCCATTTTCCCCTACGCTGTTTTCCCAACGTCGGTTTGACGTTGGTTTGCCGACCATCTACGACCAATTTCCCCACCGTTTTCCCCCCGTCGGGCTGACGTTTGGTGTTTTGTGACCATCAAACGACCATTTTCCCACGTTTTCCTCCCCACGTCATCTTGACGTTGTTGTGCCGCATCTACCGACCAATTTCCATTTCCTCCCCTCCCCACCGTTTTCCCCACGTCGGGCTGAACTTTTTTTTCCCGACTTCGACCCAGTTACGACTTCGGCCCGACGTCAGTTTTCTATCTGGGAAAGAAGCAAATGATAAAAAAGACCAAAGTACATTATCATGTATAGCTGAATATTTGTTCACCACGTCCTATCTCCTTGATATGTTTTCTATTCTGCAGTTTTCATCCGTCTCATGATTTAATATGAAGCTGGTTTGTCCTCTCCAATCTCCTGCAGTCTGCACCTTTCTAGAACTGATGGCTCGGACCTGGATAGCTGACGGTATTAATCACAAACTTGTGTGTTCTGAAATAACAATCTTTGTGTGATTGACGCCCGCTGATTGAATGGTGTGTTGTAGCCATATGGGGGAATTCTTAACGCTCGTGTGAACACGGTGAAAACCCTGGACATCCAGTGCTTGTTTATTATTTCATCCACCTTTCATGAGAGTAGAGCAGTCATTAATATTAGTGGACATTTGTGGGCTACATGAATATATGCAGTTTGTTTAGTGCTCCAAGAAGCGAACACAAATTTTAGAAGTATGTAGGCCATAGAGAAAAATTTTAAGAGACATGAGGACATTTCCAGAAAAAAATCACCCCAATTTTTTTTCAAACTGAGGATTTTTTATAAGCGGTATATTAGATCACACCTGAAGTGATAAGCCGAATATGCCGTCTTTATGTAATAAGATGAATTAGCATTTTCTGTTGTGCACAACAGAAAATAAAAGAATGGTTTTAGAGACAATTATGATAGCAGGCAATTTCAAAACAAAGTTTGCGGAATCACAAAAAATTATGCACTTGAAAAACTCTTTTAAGTAGTGGTTTAATTCAGTAGTTAGAAGCACTACCTGATCAATCCTCAACTTTCAAATTTTGCCCCACCACTCGTCCCGTCAAACCTGAAATTCTGGTATCATTATTATTTTTCTCATCTCATATACAAAATATCATAGATAACATCTTTCCCTCATGATGCCACATGTTAAAATATGGGTTGTTTACTGTCATTCACCAAACTTTTGGGTACTCATGCGTAGAATTGTAAAAAAAAGGTGTTTTCCACAGTTATTTTTATGAAATCACCAAAAGATACTTTTTCATTTGGAAAGTTCATGCAATTCTGAAAAGGGATAGTCTCTGAAAGCTCAGTACTAAAAAGAGTTTTTTCATCTGCGATTTCATCTGTATTTACCATATTTTGTTTTTGAAAAGGGTGATAAATTAGAAGTGATTTGTGATTTTGTGGAAAAAGGTGTCTATTTAAGCCCAATGAAATTGTTATTTTATGGATAAAAGGGGTGTTTTTGTACAAAAAAATGTGAAAAGGAGGCATTTTCAATTACTACACATGAACATGGGTACCCCAAAATTGGGCAAGTGACAGGACTTGGTATCTAATCCTAAAACGGAAGTATTTTTTTTTCTTGCGGATTTAAGGGATACCTTCCGAAAACAAGCCTCTTTTAACTCTCTTATCGTAAATAAATTTGGCATTCCCCCAGGTGATTTTGCCTTTCACTAGTGTTTCATCCTGAAAAAATGATTTTGAAGCAAACTCTTCTGAGACGCACACGTAATGTTCCCATCAGAATCCATTTCCTGAAGTGTGTGGATTGAAATTAGCATTGAATTAATACAAGATAGGACATTTTTCATCACATTCTCAGGGCAGATTTGGCTCACATCCCACGAGTACAGAACTTGTTGAGATTACAAATATCAGTTTGCTGTGCTAAAGAACTAAAGTAGCTTTGGTTGTTGAAATCTTTGTTACTGTCCTTGTACACACAATGTAACAAGTACTTTTCTTGGTAACACAATTCTGAAATCCAATCCTATTTAGTATGCCTTTGAATCCACCATATGGTATAATGCTAATATGAAAGGGCAAAAGGATTTTAACGTTAACAGTCAGTTACAAATTCCCTTTAATTTCTCCATTTTTATTGTGGCTGGTTTTAATGCTAATCTGTTCTTAATTTGTTCTTAATTCAACAGGAATTAAAGGTGCATGTCAGTGAGATCTTAGCTCTGTCCGTATGGCTTATAGCATAAGTAACTTTATAGTACCGAAAAATAGTAATTTCACAAAATTTTAAAATGTTAAAAAGAGTTCCAACTTTGAATTGCATTATAACTTTAATCCTGTGGCCCTTGGCAGTACTACGAGTAGGTTCCTTACGATATATGATTAAAAATTCAAAGCAGTTTATTTTTAGAAAGATGAAAAATGGCCTTTTTACAATGGATTTTCTGCCAGAAGTTGGGAACCCAACAAAATGTATTCAATCTAATATTTCAGATCTCTTGAAATGTGGCAGTTTTGCAACAGATATTGTAATGTTTTATTATTCTAATTAATGGTATGAAAATGTAAAGGACTATTTGAGATGTGTTAGAAAATGCTTAAAAATTCACCTTGAATATTGTTTCACAGTTTGACTGAGTTTTAGTGCTGCAGTATAAATAGCCAAAAATTAACCCTTCATTTCAGGGTTTTTTTTTTTTTTTTTGGATCATAAGCCAATATTTCAGCCAAATTATATTTTTTGTATATTTTTATGACCTGGCAATTTACTACTCTATTTAAAAAAATTATCTCTTAATTAACTTAATATAGGATACATGCATTGTAGAAATTATGTAATCTTGAGCTTATTTCTAAGATTTTAAAGGTGGGTGACCCATTTGACAACCTCATCTCCCCATTTTACTCCCATCAAAATAGAGATATTGGTATCAGAAGAAAGTTCATATTTTCCGTATTACCCCAGTGAAATTTTGGGCCAAGGAAATGTTTCCTTTTGACAAGAACGTCTCTATATGTGGCACACTACATATTAACACACACTCTCCTATGGGCCAATTTAGTACGCAATTTTGCTTTTACTATCCAAACAAGCTCAAATGTCTGGACCGATTGAACTCAAAATTTGTAATCAGATGTTTTTGGTGATAAATTTCCATGTGATGGAGAAAACATGATATGAAAAATCGGACCATGATCAGGTCACCCACCTTTAAGGACTTTAATATTCAATTGAAAAGTCCACCAAAATATTATTAATTTAAAAAGTAATGCCAAAACCTCCAAAATATCTTAAGCTTAAGGGAGGGGTCATTATTTACGCCAGGGGTCATTATTTACGCAGGGGTCATTATTTACGCCAGGGGGAATGGAGGATTTGAGGGGGGAACCCGAAAAATGTTTGTAAGAGAGAGGGGTGAACGTGAAATTTTTCATCAACGAGAGAGAGGGGAACATGAACTTTTAATGGGGAAATCAGCATGATCAAGGGGGGAGTGTGAAATTTTTGAACGGAAGCAAGGGGGAACGCGAAAATTTTTGCCGAAAAAAAGTTGAAATCCTCCATTCCCCCTGGCATAAATAATGACCGCTCCCTAACTAGCAGACAACATTTTGTAATGCATATTACTCTTTTCATCAGGAGCTGTGTTGAGTTTTTATCATATTATGTTGCAGTGTTGTCAGTTCCTGGCTAAATGTCTTAAGTAGCATTTTGACTTTTAGATGGGAAATTGGATCTTCGCATTGCGAGTCTTGTTTTCGACGGCATTGGATCCGTACTTGTGACAAGCGTGCCTGCTTATTCTTATTTTTCAATTCACGTCAGAGGTGAAGCAAGATCTCAAAATATGCCCCTGAAATTTCTCGTGTCTTACATCATGTATCAAATGTTTCTGGCAGGTCAAAAATAAATGTGGAATTTGGTGACGTCACTTGAAAAACTAGATTGTCAGGCAACCACGAGGCTATAGACACTTGTTAAAGTGTCAAATAACATGTTCAATCTCCAGTTGAAATGATAGCATCATGCCTTGTTTAAAATTGGACTGAATTACTGTTTTTTAACATTTCTGTGACACTGCATTTGCATTGTGAGCTCATCTAAGTTTTACCTTTTTTGGTCGGCAGTGGTTGTGCTTTGGGGGCATGGTGGTACAACTTCACCCTCCCACCTAAGTCCAGCCTGTTTCTACCAGTTTTCCCCATGAACAACAAAAAATATAATACATTGCACAATGCTGGGTTAACTTGAAATGGTTTTTCTTTAGAAATAATCACTTTTCAGAAATACATTTCACTACCCCCTCCCTTAATTATGATTTAATCTTTAACAGACAACCCTTTAAGGTCGCTGCAGGTGGCTAACAGATCTCAAAATCAAATTGTTTCAAATTTTTTCCAAAAAACGTTCAAAAATTGGCATTTTCTCATTCACATATTTGGAAGTTAAAAATTGCATTTTCATTAACATATTTGAAGTTTCAAAATTGCAGGGGGGGGGTGTAGAAGAGGGCGGGACCGACGTAAGCTTTTCCTTACATATTAAGAAATTCAACAATTGCATGCATTACATACCCGTGTTGTTCCTAATAACGCCCCTGCTCTAATAAACGCCCTCTACGATTTTTTTGGATAAACCATTCAAGGAAAACTGAATTTAAGCTTACCTAAATCACATGATTAAATGACCAGGACTGTCGTAATCCACATCATTAATCCGCTGTTTGGCATAGTTTGTAATCGTTTAATTATAGGAACTTTGACCTCGTAAGGTGCGAAACAGCGCCCCCTGCCTCTGCCGTTTGGTATATTGGTATTGGTAATCAGTGAAAATAAACGTGGTAAGGTGGAATTTTTTCGAGATTTTTTGACTTTCCATTTTTGACTGAATTAAACTAATCCCCCCTTTTGAAAAATGCACCCCCGGGGTTTTATTAGGAACAATACGGTATTTGGAATCAGTGATCGCAAATGCATTTCCAAATGATCCAACAAGCCTAGTCCCTTAGGTTCAATTTTTTTAAGACTGGCTTCTTAAATTACTGTAGGGAAGCTATATTTTGAAAGCTATACCAACTTATTGTGATAACCTATACAGAATGATATGAATCTATCATTTGGGTTCAAAGGGTTGATGAGATAATTCTAATTCTGAGATTGGCATTATCCCCCTGTTCCCATACCTTTCTTACACATCTTCTGATTGGCTCATTATGGGATTAAGCAATGATACACCTCTAAAGTACGCCAATCAAAATAGACCTCCTATACATCTGTACCATGTTTCTGATTGGTCTAAGTGCAGCCTTAATCCAGTGTTGAACCAATAAATCGACCAGTACTGAGAGGTTTAATCAGAACTTACATTACTACACGCCTTGAAGATGGCCCAATGGACAAAACAATCGTTTAATTGACCATGAACAAACCAAACATTGGCCTACATTTGAAGATGGCTAACTCACGGTAACCCAACCTAATTTTGTCATTTGAGGACTCCCGTGAGGAGCAACCCATGAACCTGCAACCTGGAATGGCCTACATATCGGTTAACAGTGAAAATAAGGGGCAGGATGTTTTTGTGGACAGAGACATTTATGAGTTACAAAGTCACTTCTCGTGCGCTTACATGTGTAAATGTTTCGTTTGGAGATTCAAATGTAAGGTCTTAAACTACGCTCTCGACAGTATGATGACTCATTAATTAATTAGAAATAGTCAAATGGTGGAAAGTCTTTTAACGGGGATGTGATGTGTGGCTTCGATTATCGGCGCTGGCCTTTTATTTCCGGGATTGCTGTAACAATAGCATTGCAGATCGGATCTAGCTTAATTGCGGCTGGGCACACCTTTTTGGCTTAGCACATGCCAATCAGGGGGCATAGTTAAGCATTCTATGCCTAAGGTTTTGTGGCATGTTAGAGCCAGGTTGCTCTAATTTTGCCCAATTTGGTGATAACTATGGCAACATTTGTGGATACTTTACTAAAGTCTGCTCACTATAAGGTGAAACATGACCTTTGATAAAATAGTGCACAATGGGCGTGGTTGTCCAAAGGGTAGGTCCACCGCCGAAAACTGAAGATTGACGTCAGGAAGGGCATCTGGTCAATTATCTTTTGCACCATTAAATCCTCACACAGCAGTATTGCTGAGTGTGAGGTGTATCCGGCCACCCCCGTTAGCGGGGACAAAACCGGATTTAAAACTTTGGTTTAACTAACTATGACATAAATCTGGAAAGAGTTCCATATGTACCCCCTTTAATATTCTACAGGAAACAAATTATTTCTCATTTATGGCCTAACACTAACAAATGCCCAAAACCTAAGGCTAGAAATTAAAAACAATATATATGGAACTCTTGCCCATAACCCTTTTTGGGATGATTTTGCCCATTTTTTATATCCAATGTGAGATTGACATAGTCAAATTTAATACCCTTTATTCTTGCCAGGTCTTGCATTTTGTAATGCATTTGGTTACTGAATACCAAGTTACCAAAATTAAACCATGAAAGCAAGCTGTCCTTTGGAGATGACATTATGAAGTTTAGTGACATGTACGCAGAGGGTCACATTAAACAATACATATTTTAATCACTTTCAGTTTGGGTAAGGCAAGAATGTAACATGAATACTGGCATTGACAGTACACTGACTGAGCTTCTTTGTCTAAAATGTGACATTAATAAAAAAATAAGTAAACCTCAAGACAAATTTTCATTCTATAAAATATTTTTTTCACGTGACCTATTCATAGATTGTATTTTCTACCAAATCTCCCACCATTTTGTTGAAATATTAAGGTTGTGTAATTCAATGCCAGTTAAAGAGCATGATCTGGGCCTCTCAGTCATGTCATGGTGTTGTGTATCAGTTGGCAGTGAAGAAAGCTGCTAGAAAAGGTGCAGTACACCTCAAGATATAAGCTATAAATAGTTGCATACTATACAAAGCTCCATTCTTACATCATTGATACTTCCATCATTAAGATGAAAGAACAGACTGTTGGGGGGATTATGCATGGGAAGATGTATCTGTACCGTCATGATACTTTAGCTATACTGTGTGTGATGCATTCATTTATCATGTACTTTAAAGGGGTAGTCACCATTTGTTGCAAAGTAGGTTTTTTGTTGAACTACTTTAAATTTTTGCTGCATGCATGAGATGTTCAGTTTTGGGACAGAGCCTCCGCCAAAAAGAATGTGCGCTTGCATCACACACTAGGGCAAAATCAGCACCCATTATAACAGGATAATCGCATTTGACCGTAAGTTGATACCAAGTGATTACCGGTATTTCTAGGTTCTATTAGAAGTACTGACTTGTGGTGAACCGTGCATTATCGATGACACGCGTGCATTGTCTGATGACCCATGTGCATTATCTGATGACCTGTGTGCATTATCTAACAAGGCACAAGTGCAGTGACAAATAGTGCATGCTGAAAACAAAGGGAGGGTCATTATTTATGCTCGGGTAATGAAGGATTTGAGGGGAATAAGAAATCATTTTGTAAGCAAGAGAGGGAACATGAACTTTTGAATGGAGAAATCTCATAAAATTGCGGGAATGTGAAATTTTTTAATGAAAGCAAAGGAGAAATGTACAATTTAAAGCTGAAAAAAAGTTTAAATCCTCCATTCCCGCCTTGGCAAGTTGGCATAAATAATGACTTCTCCCTAA